>WBNM01018689.1:0-104120 GCA_013399055.1 Ramphastos sulfuratus | reverse complement strand
GAAGAGCCTGTACCCCTCCAGTGATACTAGGGGTTGCCTTGACCCATGTGCAAGACATTGTTGAACCTCGTAACATTCTAATGGGCCCACTGCTCAAGCTTCTCTAGCTCCCTCCAGAAGGCATCCTGCCTCTCGGGTGTCAACCATGCCACTCAGCTTGGTGTCATCTGCAAACTTGCTGAGGGTGCACTTGACTCCACTGTCCATGTCATGGATGAAGGTGTTAAATAGCACTGGTCTTAGTATGGACCCCTGACAGACACCACTTGTCACTGATCATGAGCTGGACATTGAGTCATTGACCATTATCCTCTGGATGCAACCAGCTAACTAATTCCTCATCCACCAAACAGTTCACCCATCGAATTCCCAGTTCTCCAATTTAAAGAGAAGGATAGTACGAGCAATAATGTCCAAAGTCTTACAAAGACCAGATAGGTCTTCCCTTGTCCACTGATGTAGTCACTCCACTATAGAAGTCCACTAGGCTGATTAGGAAGGATTTGCCTTTGGCGAAGCCACGCTAGCTGTCTCAAATCCCCTCCTTTTTTGAGTAACCATCTTTCAAAGAATTTATTTTCAAGTCTCTACATTTCCAGTCTTTCCTGAAAAAGAAGTTTTACCCAAACTTACCTCTGGGTACTTCAGTTTTAAAGTCTTATGCATTTCTCGAAAGCGACTGTAGCGCCTGAACACTGTCCACGTCTCATCCAGCACTGTTATCTATGTCAAACAACAGGAAAAGAATAAGCAGAAGTAAAACCACACAAAGGAAAATGCTAACAATCATAGAGTGTGCCAGTTTATCAAGACTGAAAAAGGCAACTCTTTGTTCTCTTAAGTTCATAAGTTGTTACTGGTTTCCTTATTTTTTCTTTTGAGACACTGTATTTTGAGACAATGTAAACTATTTAACAAGAAGAACTGACTGCAAAGCAAGGGAACTGGATGCATTTATTCCTTATCCTGGAGAGGTTTAACAAAGCTGTAACCAGAGTACAAATATCCCAATTGCCAGTCACTCCTTGGTGCAGCTCTCAGCATGACAATCAGGGGGTGTTCCACTAATGAATGAGTAACCTCTGGCACAAGTGATGCATAGCCTCTCTATACATTCATAGAGCTGTATAGTCTCACACATGCGCGCGCACACACACACACACGTATACATAGAATGGTTTGAGTTGGAAGGCACCTTAAATATCATCTAGTTCCAACACCTCTACAACTGGCAGGGACACCTTCCACTAGAATGTGTTGCTCAAGGCCTTGTCCAGCCCAGCCTGGAACACCCTCATGAAGGAGGCATCCACAACCTCCCTAGACAACCTGTTCCAGTGTCTCACCACCCTCACTGGAAAGAGTTTCTTCCTAATATCCAGTCTAAATCTACTCTCTTCCACCTTAAATCCATTCCCCCTTGTCCTATCACTATAAGCTCTTGTAAAAAGTCCCTCTTCAGCTTTCTCATTCAGGTACTGGAGACAGATATACATAGAAATACACAATTAGCAAATATACATTTCTTGCGCACATAGAATTCATTATCACATAGATTGGAACTCCAATTCATAAGGTAAAAACTTATATATGACAGCTTTCAGTAGAAGATATTCCTTTAAAGGACTCTCAGTCTGTGTCACCAAGACAGTATCATAGAATCATAGAATTGTTTGATTTGGAAAAGACCTCTAAGATCACTGAGTCCAACCATCAGCCTAACACCACCATGGCCACTAAACCATGTCCTGAAATGCCTATGTTGATGAACATCCCATTTGTAGGGGAAGACTCATTCAAGTCAAGAGAATTACTCCTGTGAGTAAAGCACAAAAGGAGCAAAGAGGGAGACCAAGCCAACCTTACCAGCAGTCATTCACAGATCCTCATTGGAACTGTGAAGCCAACAAAAATTTCAGAGAAAGAATTTTTTTCACTGTCTGAAATCATATGGTAAATCATAAAAATGCCAAGACTAGAGCCTTTGATTCCACAATTTCACAAGAAGTCGTCTTCTGTAGCTCTGGTGATCCAAGGCTACCAAGAAGCAATGTTGCAGGGAGAGGTGAACATTATTCTACATCAACAACCAGGGCTGGAGAAAGCCAGCTGGCATTGCCCAAACCTAAAAGACTGTTGCTGTTTTAATCCAACAAGCCTAACAGATGATATTACCTCCGCCTAGCTATGATTTTATTCATGAAGATCAAAAAGAAGCATTTTCACAAAACAGATTTCAAAGATACAGGCTTTTTCATCTTAAAGTGACTCCTAAAATTAACAAGAAGATCTCTCACTACTGAACATATCAGGAAGTTATAGAGGTAAAGAAAGTTGCCAAGAGAGCCAAGTAGGAGAAAAATAAACCAGAGCAGTAAAATCAGCAAGCAGAACTAGCACCACTGTCACTAACTGCTACCTCATGCTTGTAACAAACTCATCCCTTGTCCACCCTTCCCTGCCTGCTGCCTTTGCTGTTGTATACAGAACAAGGAAACTGGGGAAGTGTTTTAGAAACCAAAATACAAATACAGGGAGATGTTCATGTTACGCTGATTCCATTAACAATTTGAGTTGTGAATAATTGCTTTAAAAGTAAAGGGTTTTCTGATTTTAGTGTTCAAGTAGATATTAGAGTGCAACAGATCATGGTAAAATTAAGATGCTACTCATTCCTGCATATTTCTTCCTCTAATTTTGTATTTTAGTATTTCTGAGTCATGAAATTCTGCTGTGATGATTTAATTCACACAGATCTTTATTCAAAAGCAATCTCTTTTTTTTTCCCCCCTAGGGTTTACACAGTAGCATGTCTTTAGGGGAGCAAGCTAACACAAGGCATCCAGGACTCTTCCAGCTACCCAGCTTTGGGAAGAGCATGGATGTCAGTTTGACAGTGATGCTGCTGGCTGTGCATCTGACACCTGTCTAGGTGATAGAGTTGTACCAAGGTGGTACAAAGTTTTAAAATCAAGTCATCAGGGACAGACAAGAAGGAAAACAGCAAAGCCATCTATCTGTATTGCCTAAGAACTGAAGGATTTGCTTCACAGCATGCCCTAGTGGCTTGGCTTATCTTGACTTGGTCTCTGTCATCCTCTTTGTTTACTTCTCTAATTCTTGTAATGAGACTAGCAGGTAATAGGTTGCAAAATCTTATTGTTGTTACTGCTTATATTATTGGAAAATTCATTTCAAAGCTAAAGGAAATCTTAAGCAGTCCCCAAAGCTCAGTAAGAATGTTATTAGGACTGACAGAATCAAATTCCACTCATATAAAGAGGAGAATTATGGTGCAGCTGGTATGGCAATACCATTTTCAGATCAGGTCTTTTACTCCTAGCTGATCCAAACATTCTGGGCTGGGATTCTTTTGCATCATTTAAAAAAACAAACAAACAAAAAAAACCAAAACCCAGAAAAGCAAAAGGTATATGACAGACTATGTATGGGATGGGGACACATGCAGACTTTTTGTAAAATAACAAGTAAATCAACTTTGAAAAGCTCTTTTACTTGGAATTTACTAACATAGCAGTTAAAAATATTTTCTTAATAATAAAAAGAAGTATCGTTGACAGAGAAGTAAACTGTTCTTATCTGGGCACTTATGTGACCCTAGAATTGCCTGAGAATTGTGGGTTGGTTTGGATTTTGGTTTGGTTTTCACTCAAGTGCACAATTTCCTATGTAAAACCTACACAGTTGAAAGGAATTACTACAGTCCTGTCTCCTCAGCTTTTCTTCTCAGGATGACTGACACGAAGTAACCTAACAGACTTTTTCAACTGATCTCACTGTAAAGCACAGAACCACAGAACCTTAGAGGTTGAAAGTGACCTCCAGAGACCATCGAGTCCAACCCTCCTGCCAAAAGCAGGATCCCCTAGGGCAGTCCGCACAGGAATGCATCCAGGAGAGTCTGAAAGTCTCCAGAGAAGGAGACTCCACAGCCTCTCTGGGCAGCCTGTTCCAGGGCCCTGTCATCCTCACTGTAAAGAAGTTTCTCCTCATGTTGAGGTGAAACTTCTATGTTCAAGGTTGTAGCCATTGTTCCTTATTACTTTGCACCACTAAAATGAGATTTGCCCCATCCACTTGACACCCACTCCTCAGATCTTTATAGACAGTGATCAGACCTCCTCTCAGCCTTCTCAAGACTCAACAGCACCAGGTCTCTCTCTCTTCATAGGGGAGCATTGTCACAGAGTTTGCTCCCCTTCTGTCTCATATGAAGAAGTGTAAAATCAAGAGGGGTGTGGGGACAAGAAATAAAAAATAAACAAATGTTCCACTGGATTCTGAAGCAGTTAGAAATAACAGAATAGCAGTCAGAATAACAGAAAATGCCCACCATAGTTATCTGGACTGGTTAAACTGTCTACAGGCATTGTGAAAATTCATATTTCTCCAAGTGGACCTTGTTGAAACTGCTCCTCACACTGCCTATGAATATAGCATTTGAAAAATTAAAAAGGTGCCTCAAAATTTATTGTAACATCTTCTTCATTTGTTATTTAGGTTATTAACCTGATATCGATGAGGGAAGACTGGGCTTTTTCTTTCCTCTAATATAGGTATATATGGGGAAGGCATAATTTTTTAAAGAATTAATTCAGAGAGTTCTGCTTCTGCTTTACTCTGATTCTGCTCCAGTTCACTGAGCTCAGAATGAAACCTAGAGACAGACATTCTGAGCAGACCACATAATTTGGCTTAACAGACCTGTGACAGAACCTGGAAAAAAAAAAAAACAAAACACTGCTTTGGGGTACATCTGCCTGGATCTTTTCCTGTGGAGAACTCATCAGAGATGAATGAAAGGCTTTGAAACACAAGAAAAAGGCAGTTTTGAAAATCTATCAAACAGGATAAATAAAAAGAGAGAACTCAGAACAGTGAGGGAAAGCTGAATGAAAAGGTTTATCTACAGCTTTTTCTCTTGTCAGAGGAACCCCTGCAGGGCTGTGCTTGATTACCAGGCTTTGCTTCCATCACTTGCTTTCGGGAGGCCTTGTGTGCCTTTACAGGAGCTGGAGTTCCCTCTTCCCTGCTCCTGCTGCCATCCATGTTGGTTCTGTCTGCAACAGATGCCAACAATCTTATCCATGCAAAAGCTCTCCCCACGGTGTTTCTAGCACATCCCTGTCTGAACGTTCTGCATATGACAACATGAAAGGAAGCAGAACATACAAGAAGATTTTCCTGGTATTCTAATTCAGCTTTAACATAAATACGTTTAGATCTGATGAAGTTACTACTGTTTCATCATGCCTTTAAAGATAACATATACAACTGTTGCTTAAATGGAAGGGCTTTTTTGGAAACATATGCATACTGAATCCTTTGTAGCAGGCCAGCACAAATAGCTCAGTGTCAGCTCTTGCTGCAAGAGGAGAAGGTGCTCTCTTAACTCTAATAAAATAATTCTAATAAACATATGGGTTTGCTTCTAATATGAATTCTCTCCAGTAGTTTTTTTGTGGGACTCAACACCTTTAAGTATGATCTGCAGCCATCAGAAACACCTGAGTGGACAGACCATCCTGCTGGCCTGTTGCCAAATGTAATATTTGCCTCGATGGACAAGATAATGGACTTGCAGTAAAAGAAAATATTTTTGGATGGTATCTTAGGGTTTAGAAGACTTAAGAACTGACCACAGCAAAAGCAGCCCATTGTGAGCTACAGAAACCTGGAGGCAAAGGAAAAAGCATAAACTTGTGCAGAGGAAGGACTGTGCCAAGCATCCCAAGGACAGTCAAACTAAGGTCCATAGGAGCTAATGTAAAAATACTTGGAGCTCCGAGGAAGTTGACAGCAATGGAATACAATTATTAAAGTAATAGCCTATTCCCTACCTTCTATGTCATCCATTTCTTTGTTTTGAACTTCATCAAAGCAGCTATTTAAGCAGGAGTTTAATTTTAGAGGCAGCTTAGAAATGGCAGGGGAGAAAAAGATGGTACTGGCAAGTGTGACAGAAGATAATAAACCATGCCATATACATGTCTCTCAGCCACGGCAGCTGCTCATTCCATGCCATTTCTGAGTTAGGTTTGCAAGCTTTGCTCCTCACAGAAACCAAATACAGGCACCAAAATTCCTGGAGCCTGTTTAAATATGCCTTTCCTATATATATACATATATCTTCCTATTCCTATCTGGTTAGGAATCCCACCCACATTTTCTTTTATTACACTTCCTTCCAGGTTAAGTCTATGTCTTCCTGCACGTAGTCTTTGACTGTCCTTTCATCCTACCTGGGCTTTAGGGATGAAGGGAGAATACTTAGAAAAGAAATATATCAACTTACTAAAAAGAGAAAGAAAACTTTGTACTGTATTTACATTCACTAATCATTACCTAAGTTTAGTAAATCCCATGTGCTAAAACACTTGGTGGCCAGAATAGCCCTTGGGGAAGGTTTGTAGTGCTTACATTTCTATGGCTCCGGGCTTTCACTGGCCCCAGCAAATTTAAAGTTCAAAAGGCAAAAGCAAGTATTTCATCCACAAATGGTGCAATATGTTTTGAGATGAAAATATAATTAGCTCAAACAGAGCTAAGATTGCTCACCTTAATAAAGGCCTTTGTAAAAGGGAGTGTGAGCATGGTTCAAAAACAGTTCTGCATGCCGTGAGGGCAGCTCCCTACTCCAACTTACACCAGCTAACAAAGCATCTGGCAGTACATTCAGCGAAGAATGCTGCCAATTCTGTCTCTGATGCCATGTGTATCACTTATTCTACATGTCCACAAGCACTGAGAGCACATTTCCAATTAGGCATCACATCGTGCTTTGAAAAAACACTGGCTTAGTACCAGAATGAATATGCAATTTTTCCAGCATTTCTGCACAGAAGATCAACTGGGGAAGCCACTAGAATGGAGGGGAAGCAGAGAACAGTTTGGAGAAGCAAGACCTTTAGAAATGCAGAGTGGGAGAACTGCAAAGGTGGTCTGAAACTACACAAAATATTTAATTATGTTATTCTAGGCATTTTGAGTCTAATAATTTTCTATAGCTGACACCTGCCCCTCAATACAGGGTTTTCCTACAACCAATATGCATTTAATCCTCATTTCTGCAACGATCTCAGCTTAATTATTTGACACTGGATCTGGAAGTGCTCCCCTCAAGTGTCTGACCACCATTTATACAATAGATCCTTGGAAATACCTGTCTTTGTAGTGTCCCATATTGTGTAGTATGCCTCCTCACCACCCCTTATTTAGCAGTACTGAGGCCACTTAGACAATGCAAAGATAGCTAAAAAATGCAGTTAGTGGAACAAAAACTACTTTTTGTTGGGGCTAGTAAGGTGTGTATCTGTAGAACACTTCCAGTTGCCATTTCCACCTTGTCTGTTGTGCTGTCACAGTGAACACTGATGGTTGGACAGATCAAAACAGGAACTATCTGGTTTGAACCAAAAGCATTTGGTTTAGATTGGATACAAGGAAAAATGTCTTTATTGAAAGAGTGGTCAGATATCAGAACAGGGTGCCCAGGGAAGTGATGGAGTCACCATCTCTGGAGGTGGTCAAGAAGCAGGTAGGTGTGGCACTTCAGAATATAGTTTAGTTGGTAGTTGGGTTATGCTTGGCCTCAATGATCCTAAAGGTCTATTCCAACCTTAATGGCTCTTTGATTATTACTGTTACTATGATGCTACTGCTGTACAAATGCAAGCAAGAAGTGTATAGA
Organism: Ramphastos sulfuratus; assembly: GCA_013399055.1. NCBI lineage: Eukaryota > Metazoa > Chordata > Aves > Piciformes > Ramphastidae > Ramphastos > Ramphastos sulfuratus. The sequence continues at coordinate 96,409 of WBNM01018689.1, read as the reverse complement.
GACTTCAAATGTGAAGAAGAACTGCAAAGCACTTACCTTTATTTCAAACTCATAGTGTTCATCCTTTCCCTGCCCACACAGGACATAGCGTGGAATACTAATTTTAATGGGGTCCTTTAAGTCGTCTGGATTTGCTCCCAGTGAACGACAAACCATCCGCTTTCATGTGCATACCAAATAGGGAGAACAAAGGAAAACCAAAATCACTACATAAGGAAAAAAAGAAAATAACTTCACTAAACATGAGAAAATGTTCTTGGCCAGAAGAGTAGGGGAAGACAGCACGGAGAAGGCAGAAATTATGAATAAAACTGACGGAGTTAATTAAAAATAAAGTGGGTCTCCTTTTATGTTCAAGCCCTAGCATTTGGTTAGGCACAAAATATTCAAGGTGTGGTGTCTTCAAAAACAGTGCTCTTTGAAAAGACATTTTCAGCTAAGATCTCAAAAACAAGGGAAAGCAGAAAAGTTATTAATTCAATTTTATATCCCCGAATATATGAATCGAGTCTTCACAGTCAGCCATATTTTTTTGGTATGTCTTTATCCTTATGTAACAAACCTGCTTACAAGATCAGGAAAAGCTGTAGTGGCTCAAGCTAATTTAGACAACTCTTAGATGTTAAAAAGTCAAAATTTTTATTGTTAAATAAGATGTTGCTAATATAGCAATCGACTGCCAGAACAGTTTTCTAGTATTTTCTTTAAATAATATCTCATTGACAAAAACTTCAACTAGGATAAATTTGCATGGTATGGACAAAATGCTTTAAAAAGGTGTTTGTAATGACAGCACATTCCTCTGACTAATAGCCAGATGGAACCTGCAGCTCTGAAGTTATGTCAAAAGATAACATATTTTTGCAACTGAAAATATTAACGCTTTGCTGTGTCCAAAAACAGCATAAGCATTTACAGTGAATAAGTACAGAAATTGCCTTTTTAAGGAAGATCTTTCTCAATTGAATGCATTTGATCTGTAAAGCTTAATGATCTTGTGCTCAAGAGAACAGCACCATGACAAATATAATTTCACAATAACAAAAAAGACTGAAAAATTATCACTTGAATATTAAGGCCATGTTACATGTTTGCATTTACTGATGCTATCCATAACTTCCACTGTATTCTCAACACTCATTTGCAATCCCTTAGGAGCTGCCATGAGACCTGTTGCTTTTTCAAGTTTCTCCAGTTTTGATCAACACCATCCCCACACATGAATGCAGTTTGTTTCTGCTCACTGACACTTGTAGCAACTCTTGGCGACTCCCAGTACAAGTGATAGTGTGGAGGAGCTGGACAAAAGTTTGAAACTCACCCAAAAACGCCTCTCAATGCTATCTGTTACAGACAGCTTTGTGGCACCCTCACCTGGCTTTTGAGAAGGCTCTTACTTCATTAATGGAAATGGCATTTCCCCAGATTTTAACATTGACAGAAAACACAAAGCAAGTGTATTAACTTTCATTTAACTGAAATAACAGGGTCAGTTAACTGACTTTATCTAGGTGTTTACCACAAGCTTTTTTTTTTTTTTTGTGAAAACAGAAATATGCTTGTACTGAAACAGAAAAACACTTTTAGTGACCTCTGTTTACATGTTTACAGAACAAGTGCTGCCTCCTCTCCTTTTTGTCCTTCTTTGACTTCTGCCCAAGTTACTGATTTTCCAACTAAAACTCATTTCTGGAGCAGAGAAATGCAAGTAATTCTTTCCTTGGGGGAAAGAGGAGTTCACTGCCTTGCCAACAATATAATCTGCTTTAAAAGAACAATAAAAGCATAAAGTCACTCTTACAGCCACCTCTGTCAACATGTAATTTATTGGCAGTCATTTTCAGAAAACTATTACAAATACCCAATAGTCAGAGAGGAAAATAATCTCAAACACAAAATGTTGTGAAAAATGCACTCTAATACAGTAAATAATGCTTTGATATTCATAAGCATCCATCATTATGTTATGCTTAATTTACAGTAGAATAAGAGATATTGCTGTGAAGTATTTTTTTTTATTAAAATGCAGAATATTTATTGAGGTAGATCTGAAAACAAAGACAAAAAAAGAAACCCATGTTATCAGCAATAGACTATGTACAAACATTTCACTTTGGGGTATAATCTGCAAAAGAAGCAGATGCAGAAATTGTCATTCTTTAACAGCCTTGAACAGGTCAAAGAATCACAGAATACCAGGTTGGAAGGGATCCCAAGGATCATCTGGCCCAACCTTTCTAGGCAAATTGTTAAATGAGCTGGCCCAGCATCCTGTCAAGCTGAGTCTTTAAAACTGGCCAATGTAGAGGAATCCACTAAGTCCCCTGGGAGGTGATTGCAAGGTCTAACTGTTCTCATGGTGAATCATTTTCTTCTGGAGTCCCATCAGAATCTCCCCAGGAATAATTTGTATTCATTGCCCCTTGTCTTTTCCACGTGACTCCTTGTAAAAATCCTCCCGGACTGCATCACTCAACATTAACTGTCAGTGAGGGAGCCACTCTTCAACTGGACTCACACAAGGTTATGCTGCAGTCCTAAACGAGTCTGTTTCCTCCATGTTCTGTAAGTAATTTGTATATGCTTTTTTTGGTTGTTGTTGAAGAAAAAACAACAAAACAAACCCCCAAACACCAAAAAACCCTGAACAACCATACCTATAAGGAGTGACAGATTTTGCTCATCTTTGGACTTCCTTAAGACAGTAGAAAGTTTTGTTATGATAAAAAAACCTGTATCCAAACCAGCGTTCCTCCTTCCAGACACAACTTCCCCGTCCAAATGCAAGCTATTTCTTTTTAAATCCCACATGAGTTACATTATCCTGTCTTAACATATGGCAGGAACAAATCGGAAATGTTCTCATACTAGTAGAGAGACTGAAGTCTAACTCTTGTCTAGTAGAAGATTGCACCTCCCCTGGCAATATGCTTAGAGAATTTAGAATTTCAGATTAGATACCACTGTTTTATCTGCCAAGGACTATCTTCCCCAAACAAGGCAGATGGCACATTCAAGCAACAGGATTCAAAAGGTATTCAGCTCCCTTTAGAAGGGAGGAAACAAAAGATGGGAAGCAACAGCTTGCTTATTACTTCAACATCTGACAGGGTAATAGGTAAAGAATAACCTTGTGCTATGCTAAAGGCGAGCCTTGACTATGAGAAATCTTTTGCTAACGTCCAATAGCTGCATTATATTTTAGAATGCAAAGAGACTGTAAGAGATGCAATCTCACAGCAGCAGCAACCTCATTAGTAAGTAATCATGGAAAAAAAAAGAAAAGACCAGGCGCATGACATGAAGAAAACTCTAGAGTTAAGCTTCATCTGTCAGGCAATATACCCAGCTGCTAACTACCCATTTTACAGCACAAAAAAGGTACACAGATGAGAAATCTCAAAATGTTTGCCCTACCACAGGTAGAGTGGCAAGACCAAAGGTCAAAATGCTATTTAAAGGACAACAAACATCTGTTCGCACCTTTTAAAACCAGGTCCCTTTCCAAACCAAGCTTCTCTTAAGCACTCTCATCAAAGGAATATAATGACTGGGTTAAACGGGTTAATCTGCATGCTTCCCCCCAACACATAAGTGAGGGAAAAGGAACACACAAAAACTCCATGTTGAGATAAAGAGAGTGACATAAGAGTTTAATATAAAGTAACATAATCAGAATGCACAACTACCTTAGCTAAGCCTACCTGCAGAAAAGGACAGTGAAATGCAGAAAAATGCCAAATCAGCAGAAAAGAGAAAAGCAAACCCAGGGAGCTACCCAATTCCCACTCATATCACTGCCACCCCTGTGGAAAAGAGCCAACAGCCAAAGCTCAGAACCCAAAAGCAGCAACTGGAACAGGGAGCCTCTCACGTTACAAGCTGAACTTCAAGCCCCACAATACTTTGCTCTGGCTGGCAGTACCATTTTTATGCTGGCACGAGGCAGGATGGTTTTGAATAACAGCAAATTCAAATTCAACCCATGGCAATGACTTATTCTATTGTGGAGGAGTACGAGTGAACTATTTGGGCCAAATAAATAGGAATTGCTTAAAGTCACCCATTGCATTCCTACAAGAAAAGGAAAGGAAAGGTAACTCTGAAGAGCGTATTGGATATTCTCTGTATTTTTCTTGTTCTGTTTCACTGCTTCTATGTAGCCTACACTCCCTCATCCCTGGGCAAAGAGGCAAACCCAGGAGAAAAGAGATATGGCAAACCCAGGAGAAAAGAGATATGGTAAATCCATCTATTTCTGGTAATGCAGACGATGCACTTGGAATAAGCCAACCAATTCCTTTTGCATTTGTGGCAAACTTTAATGAGAGAGTGCAATAATCCTTAAATGCAAAGAGAATTGTCAATGCTATTATTTCCAAAATTTCAAGTATAAAAGCTCTAAGTACCTTTAGTAAGACCATATGGTGACTATAAGATTAAAAAAAGCACTGCAGATGTTTGAAATATTGAAATCAAATGAGAAGCCTGAAAAACAAAGATACACAGAAAGATTAAGGAAAAGGTAATTAAGAAGGAATGGAGGAGACATTAGTGAAGACAGATAGTAGATGGAGCAAGCCAAAAAGTACAGCCACAATGGAGATCAGAAGACACAGCTGTAATTAAAATTTTGATCCACCTACCACGTAAGAGAGAATTATTTAATTTCCTCCCATTCCCAAGGAAATGTATGTATGGTACATTGGAGACCCACAAAAAGCAAGCAGTCCAATAACACTGATTTTTGCTACGATGTGTGTATGCACCCTATGGTATGCCCTTACAGGCTCAGAGGCCTCTCTTGTTTATTGATTTAAAAAAAAAAAAAATTATCAGTATTAATTAGCCTCTTGTTTTGAACTTATCTATTTGGATTTCAGCACCTAGTCAGATGCATAATTAGCCAAATAGCTTCTTCACTTGAACTCAATGTTAATACCCAGATTTCTGAAGGGATATGCAAATTGCTTTGAAGACTTGATGGGATGACTGTCAGCTGAGGATTTCTTTCTTTTTCACAGTATTTAGAAAAACCAATTCCTGAATCAGATCCAACGTTGCTCCTTCTAGAAAACACAAGCTCAATTTTTGTGGGATTCTCTTTGTCTGGCAAAACTACACATCGGATATCATTTAAACTGTACAGCTGAAGGCTGTCAAACTGTTGGCATGAAGCACCCAGAAAGTTAGCTGCTGGGTAAAAGACATTATTTTCCCTTAAGAGACCTATGTGAGTAGTTGTAAGAACTAAAAATCTATACACGGTTTGCTTAGCATAGGCTACTTTCACTGAGGTATATAGCAGTACTTGAACGTCACCTAATGATGGTTTAATACTTCCCATATTTTCATGGAGTAAGTAAACCAGATCAGCTAACTGAGTTGCAAACCTACAGAACAGTCGTACTCCGTTTGAAAAAACGATGTCGTTTACTTCTGATGTCCAGTCAAGGGAAAGCTCCATCAAATCGGCTTGCAAGAGCCGGTGAGTGAAATACACAGCATCATCTGGTGTAGAAATCAAAAGGCTCATTAAGTCATGGCAAATTCTTTGAGTGAAGTGTTTGTTACAGGTGAATATTGTGAGCCAACCATCTTCGGCAGCGCACAGAAGACTGAGACTCTGTCCAGCAAAGCCGACTTGAATCTCTTTGATATTGAGGATGGGAACCTCATGAAACATTGTCAAGGAACTCTGGCAGATGTCTTGTTCTGCTGATGAAACAACAACATACAGAACAGAGCTGAACAAAAGCAAGCAAGCAGGTTCTGGATCAGGTTTCTTGCAACTGCCAACAGCGAGCCAATATACACCTTTCAACTCCTCCATTCTAATACAAATCTGAGGTAAGAGACAAGTCAAAACTTCCAGCACTTTTTCCAGAGGACAGAACTGAAGCTTCAAAAAGACATGGGGAAAATCCACAAATTTCTGGCTTAACACAAGACTGTTTTCCAGCTCTTCATCTTCGCAACGATATGCAGCTCCCTCAGGGGGCTTTCTTTCACAGGCATCGCAGACTTCTGTGCTCACGCACATCGTGATGGACTCTTGCATAGGGGAATCAGGCTGAATGACATTTTCAGAGCATGCTTTGGCATCAGCAGCAGAGTGGGAGGTGTCTTGATTTGTATCAGACTTGAAGAATACATTTACCTGCAAGTTTCTTATAAATGGCAGGTGTTTTATTAATGACATCGCCTGCGCACACTTCTCGTTTCTCTCACACAGACTTCCCAGCTCCCTGATTTGTTTAGAAACAATCATATTGTTGAGCAGCTGACTACTGGTATCTTTGTAAAGGCAGGAAAGCTTACTGAAAAGATATCCCAAACCATAGGTGTGTTCTGGGCTCGCACTGAAACGAGAAGCTACTGACTTAAAAGAAGTAAAAGCTGAGGCTTTTTGTATTGGAAGCTGAGAATTACTAGAGTGGTCTTCAGTTGTTGGGTTCACTGACTTAAATGGGCTGCTTTCTTTACAAGTCATTATTTCAGAATATGCATTAGACTGAGAAAAGGGAAGGCAGGATATGCTGTTAAAGCCAGCTTGCTCATTAACACCCATTAAGGATCCTGCAGCAGACAGCTGTTTCAAGTGGGAACAATCAGATTCAGTTCTTAAGCTGTCACAATCCAGAGAAGTAATTATTTTATCGTCAAAATGATTGAAATTTTCGACCTTGAAGAGGGAACAAGGTACATTATTTAAGTCATGACTTTGTAAAGAAGTAGATAAAACATTCTGATGAGGAATATTCTTACTTCTTAAAGTATTAGTATTTTTAGAGAGCATTAAACAACTTTCAGTGTCACAATGAGGAGCAAAGCCCTCCTGTTTTGAATTCCTTTCATTCTCAAATGTTTTCTCTGATGTAAAAGAGGAGGAGATTCTTCCAGAACTGGAAAATAAATCCCACATCTCTGTGTATTCCTTCTGTCTTTTATGGTCTCTTACTCCTGTGTTTTCTCCACACAAATTAGAGGCACAATTGCCATCTTTAGACATAAATGGAAAGCCATAAGGTGGCTGCCACTGTTGACTTTTCTGTTAAAAGTTCCAAAAGAAGAAAACATAAACATCTGTAAAACCACCTGATCTGAACATTTCTTCAACTGAAGATTGGTTTTGATTCGGTTTGTAAAATCACTCAGAATCAGTACAATCATTGCACAATCTCTCAAAATTAGAGACAGAAGTTCCAACAGAAGTGATTGAGGTCTGATTCAGGAATGGTTGATCTTCCCAGCCCACTAATGCTTTATCTTTGTACAGTATCCATTTCTCTTGGTTTAAATTTGCTTCACTCAAAAACCATGGGGAAGCCAAAGGGTGATGCAGAAATTTGAAAAGTTCTTTATTCCCACACACACAGACAAAAGTAATCCTATACTATCCAAGGTTCCATAAGAAGTCCAACATGCTTGAAAAAAAAGTGTAAAACAAGTCCAAAAATACCCCAAGTAGAGGTGCTGCAGCCCTCCTACTACTGAAGTTAAAATTCATGAAGGGATTTGGGATTTAGGATTTACTCACCACAATAAGTAATTAACCATATTTCAAGCAAAAAATGAAGGGAGGAGTCTAAGACTCAGCTTAAAAACATATGCATGAATCCCTTATGACACAGGCAAGTTCTCCCATGCTACTTGTTAATATTATGGTCGCTGTTACAGTACTTCTTTTGGAGTAAAAATTGAGAAGTGGTATCCTGAATTCACAAAAGTATCTCCTCTTTGAATGCTTTTATCCTCTAAAAAATCAGGAAAGGGATACTGTTCCAAATTAACAATGATGACATAAGAAAAAAGATATATTCAAAATAACCACACCTTCCAATAAGAAAAAAGCTAAACCAAATCCAAAAAAGATCACTTGAATTCCCAGCGATGGAAAAATGCACTGCGGCCTCTACTAGCTTTTAATCTTGCTGTGAATTCAGAATCCTAATTATGCAGCTAAACATTAAGAAATTTAATTACAGGGCATGCCATAAATTTCATTTTGACAAATTATGACCTACCTCATACTTCAGCTTGCGTTGAAGAGTGCCATTATTAAGTCTCTCATTATCCTAAGAACAAAAAGGGTACATGCGTTTATTTTTAAAAGTGCCTCCTGCTTTTAAGTTCATTTGAAAGTATTGATAGGAGGAGACATTCTTTTTAACAGCCAAAATTAACTGCTTTCTTATTGATAATTAATTAAAATGCAAAGAGAAAAAAAAATATAATGCAGTCACTGGCGGGGGGGGGGACGGACAACAATAAAAAACTAATATCCCTGGCTTACTATTTAATTTTTTTTGTCAATTAAAATTAAGCAAGCATAGTAAAAAATAAATGTTACTCAACAACAAAACCAAATCGGTGGTTGCACATGGTGCATTTCTACCCATCTCTGCTCACCTTTAAACTTTCTGAAGACCAAGACAGGCTAACATCATTATCCTCAGCTTTGTGATGAATATTCTGGAGCCTTCTCCGCACTTCTTGTTCAATAAATGCATTTATCCTTCAAGACACAGACGGGGGAAGGGAAAGTATATTCTTAGATACAAATCAAGACAAGCTAAAGGGCTCTTTGAAATGCTTATGAGTCCTAAGTAATGTAGAACTCTTAACTGGTGGGCTTCACATTAGATCAGTTTTATCCCTCCTTAAGGAGCACGGACTTTTAAAGCAAGTGTTCACTTAAGAAACTGTTAACCTTTGCCTGTTATCACAATTACACAATTTACAGGACCCCAGTAAAGCCGCTGCTCTGCATGCAGTTCTGCATACAAGTGGCAGTGAGGGTAAGAACAATTACAAAGGAATAGAAGGCCAAGGTTGCATCTTCAGTTACTCATGGTTCATTTTTATCATTTGTGATAGCAGTAACTTGAGCTAAGAAGGGTTTGGTCATCCCACAGAAAGCATGTTCCAAAAGTTGACAGTAACAACTGCATGTAAAAACGTAAAAAAGAACAGAGATGCAGAAGATTTTAAGTGACAGCAAGCAGCCACCCCTTTAAAAAAGGTTTAAGACAATTTCATTTACTGTGTTGCTTTACACATATATAAAGCAGCAATATATACACAAGTACACGTAAACACAAACCCAATTTAAATACATCCTAGCCTAAAATTTCTCAACTCTCTATTCTAAAACAAACTGCACAGGAGCACCAGATTAGGCTATTGGTTATTTAAGTCAAATACAGCAAACTAATTTTATTTCCAGATTAATCTTTAAGTTTAAGTACAATACCAAAACTCAGTTTTGGCTTCTATGATCTTTCAAAATACTTCTTTTCAACAGCTATTGTCTGTATGCCTACCAAAAAATTGCACAAGTGCAGGTTACCCACCTATCATCGACCAGTGGAGCACTGGGGGACTGCGGCTTTGTTGGACTGGTATGAGAAGTGGTTTGGGACGGCCTTTCTTCTACTGCTCCCTGATTTCCTTTTTGGCCACCATTGCCCTCATATATTTTTTGCTTCAGCTGTTGAATTTCCTGGTCCAAGCTATAAAGAGATCTTAACATGTAATTTCCTTTAGAGTTGATTCCCATATTTCTTACGGAAAATACTGCACTTACACTGGGATACACAAATGTAAGGTTGTGGGTATTCATTTTTATGAAGATACAAAAATCATAGTTGTTTTTAAAGTATGCTTAGCTAGGAGAACAAAGGCAGCTCAAAAACATGTTACAATAGCAGCATTAAGGTAAATAAACAACTTCAGTAACTTCCAATGCAACTCAATACCTTAAGTATTCATTCATAAGACAATCTATCTAGTAGGATCACTTGAATAACCTTTCCTCATTAGAGAACTCTATCAATGACCTCAGTTATTAGCTTCCAGTGTCAAGTAAATGAATTAATGAGAAGAAAAAAAAAATAAAAGCTGAACATACAGCACTATGCACACAACAAATCCTGAAGAAAACCTAAAACAATAGCGTGGCAAAAAATACCCATAAGAAAACCTTTAAAATGTATACTATACCTGTATCTTATTTTCCAGTTATTCCCTCAGTCTGTATATATATTTTAAAATTTACTTAAATGCCATAAAACATGTAGTATTTGCTCCATATATACCTAATAAGTAAATTTTTGCAATGGAAACGTCCTCACTTCCCTTAACAAATAAATTTAATACCAGCCAGGTTTATACACAGAATAGAATATGTAAAATTGGATATTTTTCATGGAAAATACCTGAGTCATTGCATGTAAGAAGCAAATCTGACAGCATTTCTCACTTAGTCAAATTAAACTGTGAAACAGTAACCTGCAGAGCACACTTCTACTTGAAATGTGGCTGAGATTAGATTAGTAATACAAGATCAGATTAGTAACACCGTAAGAATCTTCCCCATTTTCATTATGACTTTTTGTCTCAAGAGAAAGTGGTTTTCCTAGAGGCTACTTGAAAAGTAAAGAAGTTGCTCCAAAAGCAGGGGAAACTATGCAAAATTGGAATTCTAGCACTTAGCCTGCAATTATCTGTATCAAAATTGAAGTACGATGCTATGACTACTTTATTCCATCCTGGAAGTTAAACCAGAAAATCAGAGATGTCAAATGCTGAGGCTTAGGCTGGGGTAAAGCAAGCTGAACAGTTATTTTGTCTTTAAAGTATTGTTTGCAGCATTGCCAGAAGCCATCTCATTCCTTCTTTCAGTGAGCAGCAAACCAGTTTTGTATCCTGAGGGAAAGTGGATGGGAGATGGCTGACAGATATAGGAGTGTGTTTGCAACTATGTAAAAAAAAAAAAAAAATCAATTGACCACAAAAAAAAAAATAATCAGAATTATATTAAAGGATAAAATTTATCTTTTGATTTGTAAACATCATACTATCAAAAGATATTGCTTCCTCTAGTTATAAACCTATTCAGATGTGTGATGCATGCACCAGTAAGTACCCTAAACTGCACCTCACCACTTGTGAGCAATACATTCTGTTGTCTCAAACATGACCCTAATGTTGCTTTATGTTCATTATATCACCACAAACCTTTGTCAGCAAAGAAAAAATAAGTATGAATCACTCCAGTATAACTTTTAACTACTGTTTTAAGGGTCATTTCTGTTGGTGAAAGAATTTAAGTTTACATAGTAACTTCAGAAGAAGCGTGACCAGCAAGACAAGTGAGGTGATTCTCTCACTCTACTCTGACATCATGAGACCCCGCCTGGGGGTACTGCATCCAGCTCTGGAGCCCCCAACACAAAAAGGGCATTGAACTGCTGGAGTGGGTCTAGAGGAGGGCCACAAAGATGGTCAGAGGACTACAGCACCTCCCCTGTGGGGATGGGCTGTGAGAGTAGCTGCTGTTCAGCCTGGACAAGAGAAGGCTCATGGGATACCGTACAGGAGCCTTCCAGTACCTGATCAGAGACTACAAGAAAGCTAGGGAAGGACTTAGTAAAAATCAGTGAAAGGACAAGGGAGAATGGATTTAAGCTTGAGGAAGGTAGATTTATATTGGATTTTAGGAAGAAATTCTTTACAGTAAAGTTGGGGACACACTGGAAAATGTTTCCCAGGCAGGTTGTGGATGGCCTCTCTCTGAAGGTGTTCAAGTCCAGGTTGGACAGGGACATGAACAACCTGGTCTAGTGGTAGATGTCCCTGCCCATGGTGAGGGGGCTGGAACTAGATGATCTTTAAGGTCTCTTCCAAGAGACCCTTCCACCATTCTATGATTCTAGGATTATTTGAACTGGAAAAAAAACCCCGAACATTTTAACCAGTTAAGATGACCTTAACACTCTCAGAGCATTTCAAATTAATATTGCATTTAAACATTCTCAGAGAATTAACACTGATGTGAACCAGAGGACATCATATAATAATGTCCTCTGGTTCACATCAGTGTTCCCATTGTTTATCTAGATAATAATAATATGCACAATTCATAGCTTTATTATAGGGCCCAAGATACTGCGTCCCAGGAAGCGTAAACTCAAACACAAAAGCAGTAAGTAGCCTGAAGCATACTATCTTCAGATTTTCTTCTGCCTGAACATTCATAAAAACACTCCAAATTTAATTATGCGGACCCTTGGGTGATTCACTGGAAGACTTTAAAGTTTCATTTAATTTGTGCAAGAAGACTTTAAAGTAAACATTAAAAAAAAAATCAAGGAAAGAAAAAAAAAAAAAAAGACCTTTTCACTTCCTTGGTATCTTTTCCAAACTTTAGTCCTATAGCTGATCATTTTTTTCACTTATCACACAACCCAGCGATCTCTTGAGGGCTAAGCTGTTCAATTTTTTTTGGAACCTCCAGTTGTTTAGAGATGGCTTGAGCCAAGCCAAGATGCTTAGTGTAGAAAATGAGATTTTATGTTCAAGATAATTATGAAAAATAATGGTGATATCCACATAAAAATTCACACAATGTAGCTCTAACTGTTGAAAAAGTGACCTCTACATAGGGTATAAAACAGAACTATTATCTTCTGTTAGCAGTTTAAAAGGAAAAGGATACAGGAGAGTTTTCTCAATTTGGCTAGAGGCAAGTTTATGGTTTTTTGTTTGTTTCTTCGTTGGTTGTCATGTTTGTTTGGTTTTTTTTTTCTATTCAGGCATCTGTTTGAAGGGCTTATGAAAGAAGAGCCAGATAATTAGTGGAATATTAAAAATACAAAATGACAAATTCAAGAGAACAACTCTCCGCTGTTCCACTAATCATTACAGGTTTCAAAGCTCTACTATCAGCAAATCAAATTGCACTTTTTAAAATGGCATTTTTTTCCATGCTGCATGGATTAAATGCATTAATCCTAGTGGATTTTTGCTCAGGTCAAAAATAAAACAAACTATTTCTTCCTCTTCTTCCAGAGAGGAAAGATGCTGTCTTACCTCAGACACTTTTCTCTGAGCCACCCTTACTCAGGCTGAATGTTACACTACCAGACAGTGTAAGTGATGGCATCATTTCTGCACCTAAAAGGCTTTGTCAGTGTATAGGGCTATATTAAAACCTTTCTAAATTTTCCAATAAGCTTAAAAAACATCATCAAAACTGCATAGATACATATCTGGTCTAGTTTATTTATCCCTGAAACTGACAACAACAAATTAAACACTACATCTGTTTACTTTGAATACCAGAAGTGTTCAGTGCATCATCTGCTGAGAGAGATAGTTGGCAGGGGGGCTGCTGTAACTATCAGCTTCCAAATCTTGAACAAACATTTAAGCTTGTTACTGATAAAGAAACAAAATGTTACACATCAACATTCTAAAAGACAAAAAGCTATTAGCACATATTTTTGTGAGGACAGGCCACGAGGTTGGCTGAGCTTTCTAAGTAGGGATAACAATTTAAGTACTGTGATGGCTGATGTAGGTACTCTCCTGGGGTAAGTAGCACTACAGAAATTAATGAGTGAGCTCCAATTCTTGAAAAAGCAACACAGAATTACAGTTCTGAGTAAACTACTCGAAATTCATAGAATGTGAAATACTGGGACACAGAATGAGTCATTCTCCCAACATTTAAGGTGTAAAGTGATTCCCTGTTAGTGAAGAGGTTTCTGACAAAGGGCAGTTGCCACAGCACTTACCGCTCTCGGTCTTGCTCAAGGGCTTTCTGCTCAGCTTCTAGACTGGCCTGCAGACCCGCCCGTTCGCTGCAGCTGTTGTTCAAGGTGGCAAGCTTCTGTTTCTGCTCTTCAATTTCAAAGTCTATCGTTGAACGCCGTTGCAGAGCTGAGTGCCTCCTTTCTAACTTTGCAACAGCTTGTTCCAGCGCTTCTCTCTGCTGTTTTTCCCTTGATGCAAGGATTTCTTTTTCTTTTTTCCGAACCTTTTCTTCCTGACGAGCTATGTTGGCTGTGAATTCAAACGTTTCTTGAAGCTGCTGCAGCTGATTTGTGCTGGCTCTATACTGAGCAAGCTGCTCTTCTTTTTCTTCCATTTCTTTCTCTATTTGATAGAGAGTATTATCTAACCCTAACAAGCCCCTTGCAAGGACTTCAGAAGCTCTTTTTCTTTCTTCCAGCAGAGCTGGCAAATGATTACTCCTCAGGTACTCAAGCTGGCGTACTTTAGATTGGAGCCTGTACTCTGCTCGATTCATCCTGTCAACATCTTCAGCCTTGAGTACAGCATCCACGTTTTCATCCTCTTTCTTCAGATTTAAATACTCTTCATCTGCAAATTTTAAGTGTTCCAGAGTTCTTTTTTCATCTGCTATTTCCTTTTCTAGGTGATCCATTTGCCGAACTAAATCTTTTTCCAGAAGAGTCAGCTGTTCTAGCTGCTTTCTTTTGAACTCTAGGAAGTCATGCTGTGCCTTATCTAATTCTTCACCGTTTTCATCACCTTCAGACCGAGCCTCCTTGACTTTCAGAAAAGATTCTCTAATATCTTCAAGATCTCTTTTCTCTTCCTCAACTCTCTGTACATCTCCCCTCTTAAGGAGTTCTATCATGAGGTGCTTCTCTCGAAGCTGTTCTTCTAGATGTGCCACTAGCATCAGCTGCTCCCTTTCCTGTTCTTCCAGTCTTTTTTTTTCCGATTCCAACTTAATATACTGCTCATCTTTTTCCTTCTTAAGTTTCTCTAGTTCACGGAAAATCTGCATTTTCTCTGCTTTTTCATTGTGATTAAGTTCTTGTAGTCGCTGCAACTCCTCTTTGACTCGGGAAAAAATTTCTTCCTGCTGCTTTTTTTTTTGAAGCTCTATCTCCTGTTGTTCCCGTAATCTCTCCTCTTCAAATTTTTCTTTTTCAGCCAGCAAATCCTTCAACCTGCTCTCGATGTGAACACTCCTTTGTTTCAGACTCTCTTCCTGTTTTCGAATTTGCAGCTGTACTATTTCTGTCTCTTTGCGCCGGGACTCTACTTCTTGCTGCATTCTCACAAGTTCTGCTTTGTCAGATCTTTGTTTTTCTTCCATCTCTTCTATTTGTTTCCTACAGTAAAACATTCACATGAAATATATATTTTTATTTTTGCCTTTCCCCCCCCCCCCACCTCAAAAACAACAAACAAACCAAATCAAAATCCCATGTGCTCCTTAGAGGTTAAAAAGCTTTGGATAAAAATTTTGCTGTATATGTAACAGTTTGTTTTTTAAATAGTTTTCTTTTGCCACAGGTTCATATCTTTTAATTGCTNCTGCATGGGGTTGTTGTGGCCAAAGTGCAGCCCCCGGCACTTGGATTTGTTGAACGCCATCCCCTTGGACTCTGCCCATCTTTCCAGGCGCTCGAGGTCCTGCTGCAGAGCCCAAATGACTCAATGCATGAAACAAATGGTAAAGAGATTAATTATGGACATATGAAGTTACAGTAAAATATGTTATTTAGCTCTTCTGTCAGTAGAAAAATCAGACTTTTTTGGGCCTTGTCTATTACAGAGATAGGAGATGCTTGTAGAATTTAACTTCCTGAAGGAAAACGTTGCTTGAATATGAGTGTGGATACCGTGGATACTGTCTGAATGTGAAAGTCTGAGTTGATGATCTTAGAGGTCTAAGCTCTATGATTCTATGTATGTGTTCTATTAAATCCAATAAAAATACTGATAGAATGCATCCGTGCACATAGTGAAGAGTATATATTTATATATACATATATATTCTCATACACAAAAACATGTGTAAGGACTTGATTAGAAGTCTATCTCAGCAAATTTCAGCCAACAAGTGAATTAAAACAAAGTCTCTTTAGATGAACCCAACTGAACCACCGATAAACAGGATTATAAGATTAGAAACAGACACATTTGAGAGAGAAAGTTATTATGGCCTGTACAATTTCTCTTATAAAGGTTCTAGTGCATTCCATATGAGGACAGATTGAGACCTGAAAAAATCAGCATTATTCCCTTAACACAGTCATCTGAGTACACTTAGAGACAGCTTGTAAATCCATTGGTTACTTCAGGAGAAAAATCAGATAAATTAAAAGCATAAACAAAACCTCAGTGCAATCTGAATTCAAATCCTATCGGCATAATGAAGAGGATAAGTATCAGTAATTCAGAGTAACATCATCTAATGCTTCAGCCTTTCAGGTTTGTTTTTTTCTTAGTTTACTTTATTTAGTTCAACTACATAAATGGTTCTTTTAAAATGGAGCAAGCAGTTGAAAACTGAGATGGCAGAAAGTGTCTCCTAACTTATGAATCTAATCAATACTGTGATATCTAACAAGGTGAGAGTTATTACTTCTAAAATCTTAGCAGGTATTATGAGCCAGAACAATCAGCTTAGTTTGCCAGCTGACAACATTACTTTCTTTTGTACTTCAAACTGATTTTGAAATAATGTTCCTATGATTGGCATGCCCAGACCAGCATTACAGTTTTGAGACACATGGAGTTTATTACAGGAGTTTTTCTAATCAAAATTCAATCCAAAGTCAACTAACCAACAAACCAACCAAAAAATCTAAATAAAAAATCTAATTTGCTGTCTTTTAAAATAACATCATGAAAATCAACTCATATATTACATTTGTATAATCTACCCTACCCTCAGAATCACAGAACTTTTAGAGGTTGGAAGGGACCTTCAGAGATTGAGTCCAACACCACTGCCAAGCAGGATCCCCTAGGGTAGTTCACAAAGGAACACATCCAGACAGATTTTGAAAGCCTCCAGAGAAGGAGACTTCACAACCAATCTGAGCAGCCTGTTTCAGGGCTGCGTCATCCTCACTGTTAAGAAGTTTCTCCTCATGTTGAGGTGAAACCTTCTACGTTTCAGTTTGTAGCTGTTGCTCCTCTTCTTATTGCTGCTGGCCACTGAAAAGAGATTGGCCCCCTCCACTTGAGACTCATCCCTCAAATATTTGTACACATTGATGAGATCTCCTCTCAGTCTTCTCCAGACTGAAGAGCCCCAGGGCTCTCAGTCTCTCTTTGTAGAGGAGATGCTCAAGTCCCCCAGTCATCCTCCTGGCTCTGCGCTGGACTCTGTCCCGCAGGTCCCTGTCCCTCCTGAACTGCTCCTGAACTGGGAAGCCCAAAATTTGACACAGTATTCCAGGTGTAGAGTAGAGGGGGAGAAGAACCTCCCTACTCATATCTTCATGCTTGACATTTTCTTTACTAATGATCATAGTCAACAACAGTTCAGCTTGCCTGTTACTAATTAATAAGAATGAGCAGTGCAAGAGAAAAAAAAACAACAAAATCTTCAGAGATGACAAAAAAATCTAATTATTTGTATCAGTATCCTTTGTTTGCTGTTTAATGCCATCATTCCAAATGAATTACTTCAATGAGTCTACAACATGCATATATACACACGTACATGTAAAGACCAAAAAGAAGACTGTTACCTTTTGCTTTCTAACTTTTCAAGCTCCTCTCGTTGTTGCCTTTCAAATTCTAACCTAATTTAAAATAAAAACAAAACAAAACAAAAAAAAGGTTATTATTTCCTAAGTATCACCAAACCCAGGAAGATTTGATACAATTCAGTGTCTGTTCAGAAGAATTAAAACAACGGTAGAAATCAAAATTCTTTTTAAAAAGCTCTATACAATAACAGAAAGCATTTCTTTTGTTAGGGTTACACACAAGATATCATGCTGTCTGACACAAGTACAGAGAAGTAAATGAATTCATAGGTTTTGGGTTGGAAGAGACCGTTAAAGGTCACCTAGTCCAACCCCTGGCTGCAGTAAGCAGGGACATGCCCAACTGGATCAGGTTGCTCAGAGCCCCATCAAGCCAATCTTGAATATCTCCAGAGATGGGATCCCCACCACCTCCCTGGGCAACCTGTTCCAGTGTTCCATCACCCTCATAGTAAAGGACTCAACGTCTGAGTGAAACGAAAAAAAATAATTAAAAAGTTAAACAAGACAGCTAAATGATTAGCATAGCCTCTGCCAGTTAAATACATGCAGTCAGAGCAATCAACACATAGAAAGTGAATTTCTCTACCTTAGACAGATGGGTCCTTTTACAGGGAAAAGACTGCCATGGGAGGCAGGGGGAAACAGAGCAATTGATTAAGAAAGGAATTGATAGAAAAAACATAGTAGCAGTACAGAACAGTTTGCTTGTCACATTACAACTCCAAAAGAAAATTTATATAATTATTCCTTCTAAGCATGTTTTTCAGTGCCAGTGGTAGGTAAATCGATGCTCCTCTTCCCATGGTTTATTAACTTGGCCACTTCTGAGATGGGAAAGAGCTACCAAACTCTGCCACTGCACCCTTGTAGTTCTATCCTTTTCCTCCCAAGCAGAACAACTCAGACACTACTATGATGTAGTCCAAGGAGCTGAAACCTCAAATTGCTGGGAAGCACAACATGTAAGCACAGAACACCATTCAAACCTATTTATCTAAAATATTTTGAGATTTTAATGGAATTAGTTTGACACAATCACAGAATGGTAGGGGTTGGGAGGGATTTCTGAACACCATTGAGCCCAACCTTGCAACCAAGGTAACTTCACCTGAAGCAGATCACAGGAATATATCCAGGCGGGCCTTGAAAGATGCAAACTCCACTACCTCTCTAGATAGCTTGNTTAATAAGATCCCCTCTCAGCCTCCTCTTCTCCAAGCTAAACGGCCCCAGTTCTACTCAGCCTTTCCTCATGTGAGAGATGTTGCAGACCCCTCAGTATCTTGGCAGCCTTTCCTGGACTCTCTCCAGCAGTTATTCTTCTTGAGCTGGGGTGCACAGAACAGTACTGCAGGTGAGGCTTTATATAGTTCTGAATGGGAGAACATTTTACGTCATTTGTGATTCTCAGCTCTTTACAGTTCTTTCTCTTAATTTCCTTTCAAAGACTCATGGGGTTTTAGAGGAAAATTTTCAAAATAGGTATTTTTAAAGCATAGAGAATACATAGATCAACTGAAATATTTAAGCAAATACACAAGCATGCAGTTATTTCAGGCCTTAAGAAGTTTGCAGGTTAGTGTGACAGTCCATAAACACTGATGAAACGCGACTGAGCCATGAGTTATCTTCACGTGCTGGAGAAACTGCAATTTCAGGTGTCATGACCACAAGTACACAGGCGGTGCTTATAAAGTATTGTTATTATTTCTTTCTAAACTCATACAAAAGTATACATGTGCTGGTTTGAGGCTAATTGGAATATTTTAATGAAAATAATTAGATTCTAGTCTGTGAAAAGAAAACAATGGTCATGTCCACTCATAGGCTTGCTGAGATGTATAAAAACAAGGCCACAAACGTAGATTAAACTGTAGAGAGTCTCTCTCTCTCTGACCGAGTCAGCGTGTTTTCTCCATGGGCTTTTGCAGCTGTGTAACCCAACTAATCATTCTGCTTCTAACCCCCCTTGCTGATCCTCCCAACTCACCTTGCACGTAAGGCAGACACTGGGGTAAGGTAGAGGGGTGGAAAGAAGGTGGAAGGGTGGTTGAGAGCCCCTCCTGGGTACTCTGATTTCTGGGAGGGCTATTGTGCTTCTGTATTACCTTTAATTTGTATATTTCTGTATGTATTTTGTAATATATTCTAAATATCTGCATGTATATTGTGCTAAGCTGTAAATATAGCTTCAGTCTTTAACTTCCAGATGGCTGAGTCTAGTCTGGGTCATTTTCAGAGAGTGTGGGGGGGTGGGTAAGTCCTAAACCACCACAATACAACAAAAAAGGAACTGCCTTTGGAAACAGACAAAAAAATACACAGATGATCTAATATTTGTAAAGAAATTGAAAGGAACTTTGATTCCTACATGCTCAAGAAGCATCTTTCTAACTGTTACAACACTGGAGCAAGGCTAATTTAACAAATTCTCTTTGTCCTTATTTCTCACAAATTCATTTTAAGAAAGAGTCTCCTACATTTCCTAAGAGATGAGCAAAAGTAGGGTTTTATACACATCGCCAGACATTCAGAGCTTTCATGTAACTGTCTCGCCAAGAGCCCCTTCATGTTTGCATTAAGGTTAAGGCTGGATGGGCACAATCTCCACACTGCAGCACAAGGCAAGATGATAACAACTTGGAATTTTTCATCTGATCACAGTTTCTGTAGCAGCCACGTAAAATTCAAAGTATTGAAAGAGAACAAAGAGCAATCTTACGAGAACAATGAAAGCCAAAGATTAATTCAAGAGTTAGCTCAAGTTCCCCTCCCCCTCCTTTTTTTTTTTCTCTTCCTAAGCCATGTCTCAAAAGCCCAGGCTTTGGCTATGATCTACCTCTGGAATTCAGAGTTGTTAGTTCAGAAAACCATAGAACTGTTTCGCTTGGAAAAGGCTTCCAAGATTACTGAGTCCAACCATCACCTTAAAACCCCCATGGCCACTAAGCCATGTCCCAAAGTGCCATCTCCACACATTTCCAGTACACCTCCAGGCACAGTGACTCCACCACCTCCTTGGGCAACTTACCTAGGGCTTGACTGACAGATGTCACTATAATCATCATTACACTACAACCAGCTGGTTTAAAATGCATGTTCAATGAATTTTAGACAAGTAAACACTCCTGGTGTTTTGCTGCTGTGTAGATTCAGTGGTGCCTAAGCTGAGCTCCACTGAAAGCTCTCCCACTATGGGGTTTGTTCATAGTGTCTCTATTCCCTATAAGAAGTGTTTCACAACTATCTTTACTTCTGCAGGGGTAATGATGAACACAGAATCATAGAATGGGTTGGGTTGGATGGGACCTCAAAGATCATCTAGTTCCAACCCCACTCTCATGGGCAAGGACACCTTCCATTAGACCAGGCTGCTCAAGGCCTCACCCAACCTGGCCTTGAACACCTCCAAGGAGGGAACATCCATTCCAGGCAACCTGTTCCAGTGTACATCACTGTACATCACTTTACAACATCACTGTAAAGAGTTTCTTCCAATCTAAATCTACCCTCTTCCAGCTTAAAGCCATTTTCTCTTCTCCTATCATGACAAGTCCCTCCACCTTCAGGTACTGAAATGTTGCTATAAAGTCTCCTTGGAGACCTGCCTGCCTTCCTTAGCTGGCTGCTTATTTTCTCAATATATTTAGGAATTCACCACTTTTGAGACCAGTGCCTCTGCAATGTTTACTTCAAATTGGTTATGGGCCCAAATTTATTGCAGGACAGAAGAGAATCTGAGGAGGCAGAGCAGGAAGTCAATGACTGCAGAAACCTTGCTTCTTTAAGAAACTAGTACAAAAAAAATAAATCTCGGCATCACCAGGAAAAACAAAACAGAACACTGTCCATGAGAAATCACTGCTAGTTTTACAAAGCACAGATGCAAGGCTGATTTTTCCAGTTTAGTCTACCTGTAATAAAAAAAACACCCCACAAAACCAAACAAACCTTCGCACAATCTCTACTCCCTTTATTAACATGAGCATTACTGTGAGTAGAAAAAAAAAATATTAGCCTGAAATTAAAAAGAAAGAAGCATACAGATATTACAGGCTAGAATTCACTTCTTTCTTCTTTTGTAGATCTACCACAAAGGAACTTAATCTGATCAGTGTTGAATTAAATAGACACCATTTTCCTGGAAAATGTGGCATGGAGAGTGATAAGAGCAGTGCAGATAAGCTGCAGAGAAAGGAAGTCAGTTCTGCTAGCAGGCCACCACAATAGCTTAATTTATACAGCACAAAAGTGAGATCTGGTACTACATCTGTTAGGAAAGACTGAGTCCTGGCAGAACCACAAAGATGTTACAATGCCATTCAGTAGCCTGATTTATGAGATTAATTAAAAAACAAAACAAAACCAAACCACAAAATCAACCAGACAACAAAAAATAAAAAGCTCCCATGCTAAATCTATGACAAGACCAAGGTTTCTCATGAGTGGTTTTATATTTATAGTATAATGTAGCTTACAAAAGGTTCACAAATGAAATTTTCAGCATAAATCCATGTGCAAAATTCTATTTCATCCAGAGCTTATTATCTGAAGCAGTGTTGCATGAAACTAGATTAAAGACAAAGACTAGGAACAAGCAGAACAAAGAATTTTGCATGTTAAGCCAAAATTTTATGCAGTTATCTCCACACATGGGAACTCAACAGCCAAAGGAAAAACACATACACAAATAACAAAACCCTCACACAAAGACCACCCATTTGAAAACACGGTTAAGGAGAATACTGCTTTTCACATGGGAAAGATGCAGATACAGGAAGCAACATCCAGCATTTATCTGCTCTTCACAACAACTGAAGGTAACACTCCACAGGCTCTTCTGCCACGGATTGCTCAAAATGCTGTATCCTATAAGCTGCTTATTGCACCCTACAGAAACTGCAGATTTACCTACCTGTCTTCAGGTTAACAACACATACTAGAAAAGCAGGTAGTCTTGAAACTGCTGCATTAACAGTAGGCAGAATGCTGGAGAGCTAGAGAAGCTGCACAAAAGCCTCAGGGGGTCAGTTCCTGAATTCAGGTCTACACTGCTGGTGGGCAGCATACTATGAAGTTCTGAGAAACTGATCCTACAATCTGTTGTACTAAAGCATCACACCAAAAAGACCACATCTGACATTGTTCCTGCTGTAAATAAAGAAATGATTCAAACACCAAAAAATATCCAAACCAAACTTAATGGGGGACTTTCTTTTCCATCTGCATTTCTCCAGGACATAAGATGCTGGCACCCACTTAACACCTTGGGTATAACTCTCCTTCCTTTGATATCCAGAGAACAGACTTTTTGGATGTTTCAGGCAGTCACCACTCAGCAAAAGAACCCCTGTACTTGCTAAGCAGCATCCTTAATTGAAAGTGTGGATCTCAAGCATTCTGCAAGTCATCTAACTTCACAAACATGATGACATTGGCTTTGAATTATTACTAAGGCTTAAATGCTTGGTGTCTGCATTATTCAAAATGTACTCCTTTCTTTAACTTCCATTTGCCCCAGCTGCCTGTTTTCCTTAAAGTAATAGAATTTCCTCTTTGAGACAATCTCTTCACATGATCAGAAAACCCCAGTGCTGTCACAGAGGATGAGATGGAAAGAAAGCAGTGTTAGCATCAACACAAACAAATTTCAAATCGTCATGGAACCCTAGCCTAAGCTGAAGAGCTGCTGTTGCCAAATTGCTGTCCATAAAGATGCATCAATTATGGAAGATGCTTTCTTCTACTGATTTTTAAAACCTGGGCTCAGTTAAACTGCAGTGAAAACTTCAGAGGCTAACTTATCTTTGCAGAACTCACAAAAATTGTAAAAACAGTCACGGCTCACTTGGATTTTTTTTTTTTGTGGTGGTTTTTAGTTTATTTTTGCTTGGTTGGGTTTTTCTTGTTGCTTTCTTTGTTTTCTTTTTGGTTTAGTTATTTGGTGTGGTTTGATTATTTTTTGTTTAGTACTCACTGCATGGGCAATGTGTTTGATTAGGTATGGCATCTATTGTTATAAACCTAGTTACAGTGTCTAGAAGTAGAGGTAAGACTTTAAATTATGAATGTGGAAGGATTTGGGCCAATGCTGTTTAATAATCTTCATGACACGGAGAGTGGGCTTGAGTACATCATCAGCTGGTCTGCAGAGGACATCAGGCTGACTGGTGTGGTTGACACGCCTTAGGGACAGAATGTTTCCAGAGGGAGCTAGACAAGCTTTGGAAAGTGGGCCCATGAGAACATCACGAGGTTCAACAAAGTCCTGTGTCTGGGTCTGGATAGTCCTTGGTATCAGCACAGGCTGAGGGATGATGGGACAAAGAGCAGCACTGCTGAGGGGGCCTTCTGAGGGATGAGAAAGTGGACATGAGCTGGCACTATGCACTTGCAGCTCAGAAGGTCAACCATATTCTAGGCTGCATCAAAAGAAGCGTGGCCAGCAGGTCAAGGGAAGAGATTCTTCACTTTCCTGAGACCCCACCTGGAGCACTGTGTCCAGCTCCAGAAACGTCAGTGTAAGAAAGACACAGATCTGAGGGTCTGGAGGATGCCACAAAAATGATAAGAGGGCTGGAATTCCACTCCTATGAAAACAGGCTGGGAGACTTGGGGTTGTTCAGCCTGAAGGAGGACTCAGGGAGACTTACTGTGGCCTTACAGTACTCAAAGAGGGTCTGTAAGAAAGATAAGGACAAACTTTTTAGCACGGCCAGCTGCAACAGGATGAGGAGTACTGATTTCAGACTAAAAGAGGGAGATTGATACAAGATACAAGGAAGGTATTTTTTACAATGAGGCTGGTGAAACTCACACAGGATGCCCAGATTGGTGGGAGGTGCCTCATCCCTGGAAACATTCAGGCTGGATGAGGCTGTGACCAAACTGTTCTATTTGAAGATGTCCCTGGTCACTGCAGGTGAGCTTAACTAGATGACCTTTAAGGTTCCTTCCAACCCGAGCTATTCTATAATTCATAAACTTCCTTGCTTAGGGAAAAAAAAAATGCACATAACAGTGACTATGAAACAACCTTAGAGAGGGCTTATTGCTCACAAACAAGTGACAGTCATGCAGACCTGTGTCCCTCCTGTAATGTAAGTCTTAAGCACAAGCCAGTTCACAAGAATTAAGTGAATGCAGGCTAGCAGAAAAATATCAATAATTAACCCTCTGCTCCTAGTTTACAGTCTAATAAACCTCAGACATGACAGTGTTCAGAAGAATGAAGAATATTTCACCTAATCCTATCCTCAATTTCAACTGCAACAGTGCTCTTGTAATCACACCCAAGAAGGGAAAATAGAAGTGACAAGAAGTGTTAGAAGGGGAAAATGGCAGCATTTCTAAAAACAGCTGCATACACTGACAATATTAATCCTGTCTGATTGCACTGGGTTTGGTTGAGCTGCAGAGTACCTTTCTAGTGCTGTGCTGTGCAGTGCTGTAGCTGGGTGCTGATAACACATTGGTGTTTTGGCTACTGCTGAGCTGAGCACCAAGGCTGTGCTTTTCCAGCATTTCCCCCCTCAACAGAAGGTTGAGGAATGGGCAGGATCTTGGGAGGGGAGACAGCCAGGCCAGCTGACCCAAACTGACCAAAGGGGTATTCCATGTCATATGATGTCAGGTCAGATATAAAAGTTAAGTGAAAGAAGGAAGCGTGGGGACACTCACTGATGGCGTCTGTGCTCCAGGGCAGCCACTACACATCTTGGAGCCCTGCTTCCTGGGGAGTCGAGAGAACATCATCTGCTGAGGGGAAGCAGAGAATAACATCTCTGTTTGCTCTGCTTCCGTGCATGCCCTTAGCTTTTGCTTTGCATCCTAATAAATTGCTTCTTTCTTGACTCGTGGGCCTTTTGCTGTATTTTCCCTCTCTCCA
Source organism: Ramphastos sulfuratus (assembly GCA_013399055.1). Taxonomy (NCBI): domain Eukaryota; kingdom Metazoa; phylum Chordata; class Aves; order Piciformes; family Ramphastidae; genus Ramphastos; species Ramphastos sulfuratus. The sequence continues at coordinate 71,185 of WBNM01018689.1, read as the reverse complement.
GTCCATCTAAGAAGGAGAGTGATAGAATAGCTTTGGTGGGCATCTGGCCCCCAGTCAGGGCCAAACCACCACATCGATTTCCAGGAAAGCAAAGGAAGAGGTTTGAAGAACTGATGAGGAAAAAAGGTGGTTCCACAAAACATATCAGGGTAAAAAGAAAAAATTGCTGCAATCTACTGCATCAGTCAAGTAACTCCCCAGACTTCCTCTCTCTCTCTTCTACTTGTTTTTTTGGTTTTTTGGGTTTTTTTTTGTTTTTGTTTTTAATGAGAGGTATGGGAAAACTCCTCTTTGTAAGACACAATTTGGCATTATCTGGAGAAAATATGAGCTCCTTGGGCAGGGAAATGATTCTTAAACCCAGGTTCAAGTGGGCCTTGCCATGCCATTATATTTTGCTGCAAATCTCAAAGACTAAGCTGAGGCAATGCTAAGACAATCTGTGCTACCCCATGCTGACTGCAAAGTTAAGGTCAGCACTGTGCAGTATAATGCAATTACTCATAACAGGATTGTAGCAGTGTAACATTATTAGTCAGGGAAAAGCCCACAGTAGCTCATTAATAACCAGAGGTAGCAGCAACAGCCAGGAACTTTACCCAGCCCACAGCAAATGTAATACTAGCAATTGTCACTACAAGTTTTCAGATTTAACTATTTGAAAAGCTAAAGAAGTAGAAAAATAAACATATAATTTTTGAGCCTCTCATCTTTATATGGGGGAAAAAAAAAAGTAATTTACCAGCAACTAACTCACAACCTTGAGATCTCTGTAGGAAGCTCAGTAGCAAAAGACTAACAGCCACATTTTAAGCAGTGTTTTTACACATACTCACTGTGTTTAAGACATTGTTTAACTTGAAGTTATTATTACCTGTCCAATCTTCCTGAATTCTAATGGATAAAAAGCAACCCCACAGTATAACTCAGGAATAAAGCTGCACTATCCGAGCCTATCATTCAATTTGCAGCCAATTTTTCAAAAGCACATAGGTGGTTAAAGTGCCTCATCTCTCACTCAATTCAAAACACAGGCACTAGCTACTGGGAAAGAAAAAAGTAGCTGAAAACCCCATCAATTCTCTGTAAGTCACCTCAAGAACAATGGTAAAAACATTAAAAACAGTTTCTCTGTAACAAGCAGTCTATGTCATGGTAACTGTATAATAAAATTGTTTGCCTCATCATAACTTTCCTACCTACTAAGAGGTATAGGTGAGAACATCAGACATTCGTTTCCCAGCCTTTTAATGCTTGCATTGGTATTATATGAAGTCAAGAAATTGTTATTTTTGGTTTTCAATGCATTTTTTCTGAGGAAAAATAGTTGTAATTCTGAAGAAAGTATAAATGTAGAACTGCTATTTCACTCTTGTACAGAACTGCCTTGGCCATAATGCAAATGTTTTCTGCTGGACTCTAGGTCCTACAACTAACTTTGTGTTAGATCTATTAGCATTTGCTGGTGTAGCTGCACTTCTCGCATTTTGACTAGAGAAATCTCAGGTAAAAGCAAGTTTTAGGAGCATGGAAAACTTCTCAGTGTCTCTTCATCTCATTTTCTAGCAGGGACCAGTTCAAATAACATTTCTGAGAAGTTCTGGCTTCATTCAGAAGCCCAACATTTAACAATCATAAACTCAGAACAAACTATTTTCTATTCCTGCCGTTTGGAATGCTCACACTGATAAAATGAAGAAGAGTTGGAATTTTAACAACTGCATCTTAGACTCTACTCACCCTGGGTTATAAAGCATCACTGCTGACAGGTTCTCACATGATTTTGAAAGATCTGTCATGGACAAGCTGAAGGAAGACAGCAGCCCACTCTAACAACAGACCACAAAACAGATATGTTAGACAAACACTGACGTGCTTACAAACTCTCACTTCATTTGTCGTGATGAAATATTAACTAAAGTATGAGAAGCAAATTTAAAAGCATTCTACAACAGTCAAGGTATGTCTATATTAGCAAGAAAATTCTGAGAAGGTTTTAAATGTACTGAACACTGATGAAATCTTACCTTTCTTTTCTCCCTTAGCTTAGCAGCTTCTTTGGGGTGGTTAAAGCGAAACATATTGGTTCTTCCAAGTAATATAACAGCACCTGATGAGAAAAACACACACCATTCACTGACAACATCCTGTACCTGAAAATGCCATGTAAGTTTTCAGAGAGGCAACACGTAAACAAAGACTTCCAGTAAGCAAGAAGAAAATATTTTGGCAATCCAAGTGCATGACAATGCACAGTCACAGCTACGTTAACCGACGCATACCTTTTATTCCTCCCTCTTCCTACTTCAAAAATCAAACACATGTTCATACACACAAAGGTCAGTCATGTTCATATTATAAAGAATAAACATAGGTAGAAGCAGCAGTGGAAGCAACTGCCTCAGTCTGATCTATACACTCTTCAACAGTGCTGCTTTGGAAGCCACCAGTAGGTACCAGGTAGGAATGTCCATAAATCCTATTGGGAAAAAAAAGTGTCCATCCACTACTGATTGTAGTCATGTTTGAATCCACCTGCAATGAAAGCTTCAGATCTTCAGAATTTGTTCTCTCCTTTACAGTTTCCTTCTCTATGTGGAACAACACTGCAGTTTATCATCATTCAAAATGCAATTATTAGATCTTTCTATCAAATAGCTGTTTTCCGAGGCAAGAGCCTTGAATAATTCATACTGCTCAATGAACATCCATTACTGTATTTAATCAGCCAAGGTGCAGGTCACAAAGAGATTCTGGGCAATTCTTATCATATTTTAAAGACAATGGCATCAAGATTAATATTTTCCTACTAAGAAGCATATTGTCAGTCACATCTCACTACTGTCATAACATGGAATTCTCCCAAGTTAAGCACTACAGAATCAAGCATTTATCTGTTGGTGACATTTTTTAACAGAAGCAGGACTTCATTATACTCATAGCTTGAAAAAAAATTGCACTTAAGACTGTTACAGAATGGCACAGGGTAGAAAGGACCTCTAGAGACTACCTAGTCCAAACCTCCTGCTAAAGCAGATTCACCCAAAGCAGGTTGCCCAGGGCTGCATCCAGGTGGAGTTTGATTATCTACAGAGAAGGAAACTTCACAACCTCTCTGGAGATTGCCTTGCTCTGTCACCCTCAAAGTGAAAAACTTTCTCCTCATGTTTAGATGGACTTCCTGTGTTCCACCGTGTGCCCAATGTCCCTTATGTTGCTGGACACCACTGCAAAGAGTCTGGTCCCATCCTCTTGAACCCTGCCCTTTAGATACTGATAAGCATTGTGATGATCCCTGTTTGCTACAAATTCTTACCATCTGAATATTAACGTTCTTAATCATAGAATGGTAAGGTTAGAAGGGACCTCAAGGATCATCCAGTTCTAACCCCCTGCCATAGGCAGGGACACCTCCCACTAGAACAGGTCACTCAAGGCCTCATCCAACTTGGCCTTGAACACCTCCAGAGTGGGAGCAGCCACAACCTCCCTGGGCAACCTGTGCCAGTGCCTCACCACCCTCACTGGAAAGAACTTCCCCCTAACATCCAGTCTAAATCTCCCCTCTGCCAGTTTAAACCCATTGCCCCTTGTCCTGTCATTACAAAACCTTGCCAATAGTCCCTCCCCAGCCTTCCTGTAGGGCCCCTTCAGATACTGGAAGGCTACTATAAGGTCTCCTCAAAGCCTTCTCCGGGCTGCAGAGCCCCGACTCTCGTAACCTGTCCTCATAGGAGAGCTGCTCCAGCCCTCTGATATTAATAAGGAATGCTCCTCTAAAAACTAGCCTAATTAGGAGTACTAACCCAAATAAAGTCATCCAGTCTTGACAAACAAATGGCAAAAAGCACTATATTCATGACACCACTTCATGATGTCTAGAAAGCACCTCAAGTTTGGGCCATATGAACAGTTCACCTCAGCCTGATCTTAGAAAGACCTATCTTTCATATTTGTATGTAGGTTTGTATTGCAAAGTCATTTTGATACCACTTCTAATTTAGATGATGACCTTTCCTTCAAGAAGTGAGCTGGGTATACATTTTATGTAAGCATATTCAAAGGGAATCCCGATAGTCAGGACTGCTATAGAGAAAGGGTCAAAATTAGTTTTAGTCTCCCACTGCTTCCTAAGTTCTCAGTCATCCCAAACATTCATCTGTTTCACTCTTTCTGATTTCTTGGAGGGAGATTGAGACAGTGAGGATTTTCATGACAATCCTTCAGTTACTTTCAAACTACGATTAAAAAAAAAAATTACTTGTAAACACTTTTGACCACATCATTACATAGAAGCAACTTAAATTAATTAAAATTTCAGAATTAATATAGTTATAGGTATGTATTCCTAACTCCATGAATTTAAAATCAGACAGACTTAACAGCAAGCACATGACAATCACATGATGAATCAGATGAGCTGTTCAAAAGCAGCTCCATGGAGAAGGACCCTGGACTCCTGGGCAACAATAAGATATCCACAGGACACCAATGTGACCCTGTGGCCAAGAAGGTCAATGGTATCCTGCGGTCTGTTAAGAAGAGTGTAGCCAGCAGGGTGAAGGGAGGTTCTCCTCCCCTTCTACTCTGCCCTGGTGAGACTACATCTAGAGTACTGCATCCAGTCCTGGGTTCCCCAGTTCAAGAGGGACAGGGATATACTAGAGAGGGTCCAATAGAGGCCTAATAGGATGATTAAGACACTGCTACATCTGTCTGGTAAGGAAAGGCTGAGAGATCTGGGGTAGAAAGCTGGGAAAAGAGAAGACCTAAAGGAGATATTAATGCTCATAAATATCCAAAGGGTGGTTGTCAAGAAGGAGCCAGTGGTGTCTTGTGTTAGGCTAAGGTACCATGGATCTGGAACACAGGAAGTTCCACCTCAACATGAGGGAAACCTTCGATACTCTAAGGGTGATGGAACCCTGGAATAGGCTGCCCAGAGAGACTGCGGAGTCTCTTCCTCTAGAGTCTTTCAAGACCTTTCTGAACATGTTCCTGTGTGACCTGCCATAGGTGATGCTGCTTAGGCAGGGGAATTGGACATGATCTTTGGAGGTCCCTTCCAACCCTTACCATTCTATGATATGAATAATTCTCCTCAAGAACTCCTCTGAATCTTATAATCATTTTTCTACTATCCCATTTTCAAGGAAAATAAATCTAGAGTCTTAATTGCCACTTGACAGAACTTAGATAAGCATTAAACATCAAAGTCTCTTTAAGGAAAAAAAAAACTGGACAAAACCATGCAGTCAAGTATTTCCCAAGTATCAGGTTCAACTGTCTGTTATTTTACAATGAAGCTCTCCAGCAGAATGCAAGTATGCAATGGACAGCATAAATGCCATCATGGAAACACAGCTGGGTTTGCTTCCCATTTATTTACTGCAAGCAACAATTCTTATTCTCCCTGAGTGCTTAATGGCAAAGAAAAAAGGTTTGTCAAATACACTGACAGCACTAAGAAGAACAAAAACTAAGTGAAAAAGTCTTTATCATTTGTGGAGCTCTGCTCTCACAATTTAACTGGTTGACTTCAACACATAAATTACTAGAGATATATATATATATATATGTGTGTGTGTGTGTGTGTGTGTGTGTAAGTAGAATGACTGTTGAATGTCATTTAAGCATCTCTGATGTACACAAAGCAATATTTTGGAGCTATGCAAACAAATGTATATATAATTAAGATCCTAACTTCTAAAACCGCCTTTTTTCTTTTTTTTTTTTTTTTCCTTTTTCTTAGTGCATTAAGACCAAACAAGCAGTGGGAAGCTAAGTACAGAAGAGGTGGTAGCTTGGTCTAAAAGACTGAAAACTTGATTCAAGTTGACAGTATACTTCAGATAAAGGACAAACTCTAATTGCAAATGTCAATTTAGTTACCTCTAGAAACTTTACCATACATTCTTAAGAATAAAAAACAGTTACTGTAGCAAGTTACATTTCTATGAAAAGGCCACAGTAGGCAGAATTCACAGATGCTGGAAGTAATCTGTAGAAGGAAGTAGTAATTAATTACTGTGCCTCCTCCTTTTTAGAATTGGGTGGCAGACTAAGAACTTCACACATTTTCAAATGAACAGTTATTAGTGATGAACGGAAACGCTTAAATACATCAGCAGTTAATCAGTGGTACCTAAAGGGGGTATTTTAAGGAGGTTGGCACTTCACGCTGTGAGACTGAACACTAACACAGCTTGGATACATGGGTTGTGCACACATCATTAAGCTGCCTGTTTCATCAGCTTTGCCAACTTGATGCCACAGTTGCCACCTTTGTCCCAGATCCAGTCTGGCCAGCTACACTGTCTACAGGTCAGCTTATGCTGACAAGCTTATTTTTCACAAGCTAATAAAGACTGAGCAACCATTTCCTCTTCTATTGAGTTGCTAATTTCTTTAGATGGAAATCTGGGAGGAAAAAAGACATGTTTCTACTCTTCGCCATGCAAAAGTCAAGTTATTACACATGCCTGGAAGAGGGAAATACCATTCAAATTTTTACTTTCTTCTGAAGCACATCAAACAAGGAGAGACTGAGGGAGTTGGGGCTCTTGAGCTTGGAGCGGAGAAGACTGAGAGGTGACCTCATTCATGTTTATAAATATGTAAAGGGCGAGAGCCAAGAGGATGGAGCCAGACTCTGCTCAGTGATGTCCAATGACAGGACATGGGGCAATGGGAGGAAGCTGAGGCACAGGAAGTTCTATGGAAACATGAGAAAGAATTTTTCCACTATGAAGGTGACAGAACACTGGAACAGGCTGCCCAGGAAGGTCGTGGAGTCTCCTGCTCTGGACACATTCCTGTGTGATCTGGTATAGGTGATCCTGCTCTGGCAGGGGGGTTGGACTGGGTGCTCCTTCGAGGTCCCTTCCAGCTCCAGACATTCCGTGATTCTCTGAAACCTTTACTGCCTTTGAAATGCAGCAGGATAAAGATGACTCACTGCAACTCAGTTCTTATTGTTTACAGCCAGGAACGTCAATGTTTCTACTGCTGACCATTTACCAATGGCATTTACTCAAACATAATACAAAAGAGACAAGGTTTCCTTTTTGTTCGACTCCCCCACCCCATATCTGTAACAGAAACAAGCACATACACCTCCCCTTTTGCATGAAGAAATAGACATTTCACAAAAATCAGCATTCCTTCTCTACATCAAAATTCCTTACTTTCTGAAAGCAGACTTTTGAAGCACTTGTTTGACTATAGAAAAGATGCAGGACTTCATTTGTTCAATACTGCATTCTTCCTTTGTCAGGATAAGTTTACTCTAAAAGCTTCTCTCCAGGAATGCAAAGTGAGATTGTTTTTCAGCAGCTGAGCTGTGTCACAGCCTCACTCCTAAACAGGTCCCTTCAGCTCACTGACAAATGGGATGATATTCTGGGTGCTCCTGGAAGATAAAACATCTCAAACCTCTGTCACAGCACTCACCATCTTACCTGGTAGCCAGTCCTCTCCAGGTCAACACAATGCACCTTTGATCCAGCTGTCCCAGCTGCTTTTTCATTTACAGATTTTAAAGCTTTTATATTAAAATTATGATTCTATAAACTCCTTCCTTACAGAGGTTAGCCCTGACCCTTCTCATCAACCTCAACCCTTCTCTGTCAATTCCCTGCGGCTGCAGTGAACAGATACTCCAGCTCAATTTCCTCCTATACAAAAAGGGTTGGCAATACAGCATAAAGCAGGACCAACCTGAAGCTTAAGAAGGGAGGAATGTGTCTCTGACATTATTTTTGTCCTATAGAAACCAATATGCTTTTTATTAATATCATAACTATCTAAGCCATCTGGGACAGAGTTCATTTTATGTATAAACTGTGAATGAAATCAAAAGTAACTATCAATTCATATTCAAGATTACCAAGTGGCTTAAATCAGTAAAGACTTCTCTTTTCTTTTTACCACATGGCAATTTTTTGAGAGAAAGAAATCCCCAAACTTCAGCTCTCATTTTTTTTTTCAGCTGCGGGTGAGAAGAAATGGAATTAAAATTAATTAAACAATTTTATACACATGTAGAGAGAAATGAAGATGCTGTATGAAAAATGACATTATGCTGGGTACTACCTTGGTTTAATTGTGTGGCCTCTGTAATCTGGATACCGTTCACAGAACACTGCGCTCTGTTCAGCGGTATTAGACTCACAGTACCATTGAGATGTTCAAAGATGCAGTGCTCACTTTCCAAATCAAGGCCATGAAGAACTGAACAAAAAGAAATAAGAGAACATCATTAGTCTCCTAAAAACCTAAGATTAGCATGTTGGTATTAATTTATTACAAACACATTGCACTACACAGCTAACAGCATCTTTTTTAATTCTGGACAAAGTTTTCTTCCTTCACCACATCCTGCCTTAAATGTTGATCCTGTTTATTTTATTGTATAAGAAAAAAATGTGTTGGGTTGGTTTGTGGGTTTTTGGGTGTAATGTTCTTTCCTCCTACGTCTGGCACCTGATTTGCAAGTGCTTCTTTCTTTATGAAAGAAAAGTAAAGATGTACAAACTTGTAGAAAGAGGGGTTTTGACCATTTTCACTCAAAGCAACTATGCTTAAATGTGAAAAGACAGTATGTAAAATGCAAGTGCATATTACAACAGGGAATGGGGGAAATAAGCTTCTTATGATGTCCTGTGACATTCAGGCTTTTATCATCAGCCATGCTCCTTTCTATTTCTTCCAACTACAGGATGGCTATCTGTACCTGTAGTGTTTGATAGCACAAAGCAATACTAGTTTGCTAGTTTTGTGGAATGCCTATATTTATTGAAATCTCAGCATCTTCTGACCCACAAGAATACAGCCAGCTAAGTTATTTGACTCTCGGTCTCTTGCTTAAGATTTCAAATATGCAGTTTCTCCAAGCAGCATATGTGACAAGGCAGGTCAGGTCTGGCAGTTAGTTGCTTTGATAAGAAAGAAAATCAGCAGAAGCAGCCTAACTACTTTTTACCAGTTCCCAGATTTTTCTTCAACTTGAATCTACAGTCCAAAGACTGCTTTAGGTATAACACATAACAATGCTGTCATTACACACAAAGGTTAAGAGAATGACCGTGCAGTAACTGTGACAGGTGCTGCGTGAAAAGCAGGATGCTATTTCAAGAGAAGCAAGAAATAAATTAGGAGCAAGTGTATGAATAAATTTTAAGTCCACAAGCTATTCCAGAAGTCATGCTTTCTGAAGCAAATCCCACATAATTCAACTCTGAAATAGCTGGAAAATTAAAATATGTAAGGACAGACAGACAAATAAAAAAAGGGGAAAAACCCTAACAACCAACCGCCTCCCCTCAAAAAAAAACAACTCTCCAACAAACCCCAAACAAACCAGCCAAAAACCCAAATTCACATATTGGTATGTCAGAAGTGTAAAAAAAAAAAAAAGAAAGAATATAAAAATATGTCAAATTCCATACCAATATCCTGTTCTGTCATAGCATCCTCTCGGCCAACATGTGTTTGGCCCTCCTAATTAAGAGAGAAATGTACATTATTTTCAGTTGAAATCTCCCTTCCTCTTCCATTAACATAGTTTATCCTTCCACCTTCTGAGAGTAACCTGAACAAAATACATGATTAAACACACAGGAAAAATTTAGGCAGCATTTTTAGAATGCTTTCAGAGTCATCATTATTTGATATTATCAGCAAATGCAAGTATCAACTGTCCTGTGCAGAATCACCTTTGCAGTTTTGAGACAATTCATCCAGATTCAGATTTTGAGTCAAGCCTAACAATGAGATGAATGTCAAACCAATAATAGATGGGTAAGAATATTAAACACTCATCCCTGCTTAACCAGTTGACCCTCAGAATAAATCTAAACAGTAAATTAACAGATACTTTAATTGAATCAGTTGCAAGCTCTTAAAAGCTTTTCTTACTGCAGAAATGTAATAAGCTTCTCTTTCTGCAGCAAAGAAATGTAATGAGTTCTAGATTTAGAAAGCAAATGAATACCACAATTTGTCTACTGAAAAAAAATCACAAGGAATATAAAGGCTACGGAAACACAGATGTCTATTTACCTTCAAGTGGTACAAGATGATACCAGTACTGAGAAGATCATCATCAATGCCAATTAGATGAGGCAGTTCAGAATCTAACACAACACCTATCCCTTCTTTCCTCAGAGCCAAGGTTTGCTCCTGTTAAAAGACAAAAATATTTGTCAGGGCATGCAAGAAATACCATTCTCCCTTCTCAATCTAAACCAAGTTTAATGTAAGTTATTCTCTGTAATAGCATCCCAAAAATGAAGCAGGTTTTTTAAAACATTTTCCATGTAACTGTTGAATTTCCATGAAGTGTTCCAGGCTTTCTGTTCAGGAAATTTGTGAAGGTGTTATTTGAAAGACACCAGACAAACAGCTGAACTACACCAGATAAGGAAGATCAATCAAGAGCATAGCAAAGCAATGTTGTCCAAAAGCAAGCTACCATACCACCTCATATAATGGCAAGGAAAATCTAAAACACTTCCTTAGCCATACTGAATTCTGAGGAGAAGACTGAAGACTCTTTGGCAATCCTCCAAATAAATTGAACCCTGCACAATAAACTCCCCAAGATATTTGAAAACTTGGTTAGCCTAAGCACTTAAAACGTGATCCAGTGTACAGGAAGTGCTGCCAACAGTAAATAAATGTGGGAAATATTTGCAGCATGCAATTTTAATTCCTCCAAATTCCTTTATAGCCATCTGTAGGATGAAGCATCAGTCAGCAGGACTACAAGTGGGACACTTCAACCCCGGATAAAGCAGAATGCAATGCAGCACTGATCAGACAGACTATACAACATAAAAAAGTGGAAAAAAAAAATTTGTTCCTGTTTTGAAATAAGTTTCGGTATTTACGAAATTTATTTTTCAAGATGAAACCAAATCCTACTGGCTTCTAGGCCTGGAAGTTAACAGCAACAGAGACTGTGAACACATACACACACCATCTTTCAAAATAAAAGTGGTTTTCTATATAAAGCAGCTAAGTCCTCATGAGCTAAGGAAAATTGACAACCCAGGAAGGAGAGGCAACATCTGTAAGCGTCACTTTGGTGCATTGAAAAAACACACACTTTTCTCCTGGTGCTTTTAAACACAGAAAAAAGGGGGTTGGCAAAGGCATAACAACGGGGTGGGACCCCCCCGTCAAAGGAGATTTACCAGACCAGCTTAGATGGCTTGGAAGTAAGATAAAGCTGTATTTCACAGAAATGTAAATTTGTGAGCATGTACACAAATATATTCACATGTATTTACAATTATATGGAACTTAGAAATAATACAGAAATCCAGTCTTGCCCTCTGGACAAAGAAAGCCCAGGAGGAGCCAACACCTCTCTCTCTCCCCAGACAGCAAACAACTAGCAAAGCTCACAGTTATCTGGACAGTCAAGGTTAGTGGAGGAGATCAGAGAGAAGCAAAGGAACAGTAAACAGATCCAGTGCCCAACAGCCAAGAAGAATTGTTTCTACTTTGGCTCTTTATCTCTCTAAGCAAACCAATGAATGATGCAGACTTCATCATTGTTATTCTTTCACAATGAACGCCCTGCTCAGATTCTGTATCAATTTCTCTTATTATAATATTCCAATAAGCCTTAAACTACTACACCAAGTGCCTTCTGCAGAGCCAACCAAGACACCACATTTTTTTCTTTTTCTTACAAAACTCCCCAAACCCCAGATAAGATTGTTAGATGTGTCTTCCCAAGTACAGTGACTTGACAAAGCTGAACAATGAGAGACTGCATTAGTTTTCATTTCCCTGTAGAGTGTAAGACATTGTCAATATTGATCCTGTTTAAAAAAAATCCAAGTATGTATACATCTGGGCAAGGCAAGATGATGACACAACACACAAGAGACACTCCAAAAGAAAACAAGGAAATCCTGCTCTGTTCATAGAATGGTAAGGTTGGAAGGAGACCTCAAGGATCATCTAGTTCCAACCCCCTGCCATAGGCAGGGACACCTTCCACTAGCACAGGTTACTCAAGGCCTCATCCAACCTGGCCTTGAACACCTCCAGGGAGGGAGCAGCCACCCCCTCCCTGGGCAACCTGTGCCACTGCCTCCCCCCCCTCACTGTAAAGAACTTCCTCCTAACATCCAGTCTAAATCTTCCCTCTGCCAGTTTAAACCCATTGCCCCTTGTCCCGGCATTGCAAGATCTTACAAATAGTCCCTCCCCAGCCTTCCTGTAGGCCCCCTTCAGATACTGGAAGGCTACTATATTCATGTATGAATTGAAAAGCTCTCCAGCATTCAGGAGGAAGGAAGGTGTGATTCATGCTGCCCTGTAGCTCTCTGACATTCAAGTGTCATATTCCTTGATATGAGTGTTACCTTGCGAAGGCAAAAAAAAAAAAAAAAATACAGCTTAAGTAATTGTTCAAGTGAAAAAGTAATTTCCATATTAAAAAATACCTAAGAAGTACTAAATATTTAATAAATAGCATTTACTGGCATATAGAATTTACAATATTCCCATATGACAAATTTTAAGACTTAAAACACTGAGGATTGGTAGCTGTTTAGACAACATCTGGCACCTTCAGCGCAAGAAATCCAGTAGGACCACACAGGTTGGAAAGAACCTCTGAAGATCATCAACTCCAACTGCCCTGTCAAGGCAGGGTCACCTACAGAGGGTGACAAAGGAACACATCCAGGTGAGTTCTGAATGTCTCCAGGGATGGAGATTCCACCATCTCTCTGGGCAGCTTGGTCCAGCTCCATCACCCTTAAATCAAAGAAGGTCCTCTTCACATTTAGATGGAAGTTCTCATGTTCAAGTTTGTACCCATCACACCTTGTCCTGTCACTGGGTATCACCAGGAAAAGCCTGGTCCTGTCCTCCTGAGAGGTATCCTTTAAGTATTTATAAGCATTGATGAAATTTCCTCCTCAGTTTTTCTTTCCCAGACTAAAAAGACTCAGTTCTCTCAGTCTTTCCTCATGAGGGAGATGTTGTAGTTGCCTAATCATTTTTGTCACCCTTTTCTGTACCCTCTCCAGCAAGACCGTGTACCATTTGAACTGGGACCCCAGAACCGGACACAGTAATTGAGATGTGGCCTCAGAGTAGAGGGTGAGGAGAATCTCCTTTGACCTGCTGGCCACACTCTTCTTGATGCAACTCAAGGTGCCACTGAACTTCTTAGCCAGAAGGGCACGCTGCTGGCGCATGGGTATCCTGTTGTCCGTCGGGATTCCCAGGTCCTTTTCTCCAGAGTAGCTTTCCAACAGGTCAGCACCCAACCTACATTGATCCATGAGGTTGTCTTCCCCAGATGCAGGATTTTACATATGCCCTTACTGAACTTCATTTAGATTCCCCTGTCCAGATCTGGGTGAATGGCAGCACAGCCTTCTGGTGTGTCAGACACTCTTCTCAGCCTGGTATCATCAGAAAACTTGCTGAGGGTACACTATCAAGAACTGAACAGCATTTTTTTTTCCCCAGCATACACAAAACATTTGCCAACATTCCTGACAAGCATCCCAGGAGGCAAAAGAAATTACCACTGGGTGGGAAAAATATCTCACAAATAATTAAGAACAAAGGAAAAAAAAAATGCTTCTTCATTTTCCAGTCTTTAATATTTAAACACATTTTTGCTATATTCAGAAGTAAAGCTTGTGCAATTGTAATTTAAAATTGATGTGCTGCTTATTTATTCAGAACTAGAATTAAAGAACACAAATTAATTGAGTTTCCAAACCTTTATTTTGTAAGCGACTACCATTCCCATACAGAATGAATCCTGTTAATGGAGGCATTGGAATAAATGCAGCAGACTGGAGCTGCAATTAATTATAATTCATTTTTATTTTTTTGAATACTGGTTATAAATTAGTTTCTATCTTCAGATACAATTTACTAAAAAGCCTGTCTCTTAATCAAGTATCTGGAATAACTGCTAAACTTGAAAATTTAATTCCAGATTCAAAAAGCTTCTTCAAGGAAGCTTCCAACTATCAAACTGTGCCCTTTTGCCCCAAACCAAAAGCACAGAAACCTAATCAACAACAGATCTTTATTACTTTCTGCTCCTACCATCAGAGAAAGAGAAGAATAAAAAAAGCTAGAAAGAAGTAGCCCAATTGCCCCTTTTTCAGTCTTGATAACATAGGAAGGATGTTTCTAAAGGAAAAGGGACCTTTTTTGAAATAAATTGAAGGTCTGTAAGCTATTGTAAGGCAGAGAAATTATTAGGTTTGAGCCATGATTTGATTCATTTTCATTTGTGCAACACAATTTTAAGAAGCAGTGAATCCATAAGTCAAATGCCAAGAGCAGGAAAGGTCACTGTCCCTATTAAAATAACACTAATTCAGAAAATTCATGAAACCCTCAAGTTACACTTGAAGAAAACTGAATGTACCACATGCATCTTCAATTACCCTTCAACAGGAGAAGTGTACAGATACTGCCTCAGTATTCCAGATGCCTTCATAAACTGTGGAAAATAAAGCAGGCCAAGAATTATGCACAAAGGAGCACTCCAGTTAATATAAACCAGCTATTTTATCTGGAGAAGAGGAGGCTGAGGGGAGACATCATTGCTCTCTACAGCTCTCTGAAAGAATGCTGAAGTGAGGTGGGCATTGGTCTCTTGCCCCTAGAATTGGGTGATAGAATGAGCCTGAAATTGTGGCAGGGAAGGTTCAGATGAGATATTAGGAAAAAATTCTTTCCTGGAAGAGTGGTCAGGCATTGGAATAGGTTGCCTAGGGAGAATGCCACGGTGGTCTTAGGTTGATGGTTGGACTCAATGATCTTAGAGGTCTTTTCCAACCAAAACAATTCTGTGGTTCCATGATTCTACTGTGTGATGAGAAAAAAAGCACCAAAAACCCCCCAAAAATATTTTCTCTTTAGGAACTCCAAATGGACTCATCTGAAGAGCAGAAACTCAGAAAATAATTCTCAGTCAATAGGCAGGAAAACACTTCCTTGAGTCAAAGCTAAATTGAGGTGATTACATCGTATATGTAAATGATGGTTTCTTTCAATTCTGCTCTGACTCAGCAGTCAAAAATATTTAATTCCTTAACACTTCTGCAAGAGTTGGGGCTATTCAGCCTAGAGAAAAGAAGCCTCTGGGAGACCTTATAGAGGCCTGAAGAGGAATGCAAGAAAGCTCTGGGGGAGGGATTTTTTACAAGGGGTTGTAGATATAAGCTGGAAGAGAGTACATTCAGACTGGATATGTGGAAGAAATTCTTTACAGTGAGAGTGATGAGACAGTGGAACATGTTGCCCAGGGAGGTTGTGAATGCTTCTTCCCTGAAGTTGTTCAGTGCTGTGTTGGACAAGCCCTTGAGCAATATGGTCTAGTGCAAGGTTTCCCTTCCCACAAGGGTTGAGTTGGAACTCTGTGATCTTCCAACCCAAACCATTATACAATACAAAAACTGTTGCAAAATCTCATCCCTTCTGCACTGATTGAGTTTGCTTTATTAAATGATATGGTGGCACCTCCAAGCTCGCAGCGGAGATGTTATGGTAGTTTCAGAACAAAGCTTTTGTCTAAGGTACTTGAAATTCTTCCCCATACAGAACTGCCCACAATAAAGAATACTCTAGGATATATAGGATTTCTTTAAATATAGTTCTTTAAATGCATGCAGAGAAGTAGAACCACACAGGTTTACTTTTTTGAGTTAAATTACAAAAGAAAAGAAGTCCAAGTGATGCTTTTAACATTCCCTGACCATTCTACCAGCAGAGTGAAACTTATGCTGCTACTGGCCCAGCGTATCAAGAGTATAGGCAGTTAGTACACTGCCCTTTCAACAAACAGAATTCTGTTACCCCTTCCAGTGCAAAAGCTCAATTCTTTCATTTAAACATTTAAGAGTTAGCTGTTGGCATCCAGTCCTAAGAATACACCGTGCAGACACTTGCAGGGCAACACGACAATTTACTTAGCCAGTGTAACACTCAGATGTCTGCACTTCAATTATGCAAAAAAGGGCATAATATCAAATTAAAGAAATTATAGGTAAAAATACTCAGTGGCAAAAGTCTTTGCATTAATATTTAACCAGACTAGACCAGAGCAGATCCTTAGGCTAACAGATGCTTTGGGTGCTTTTGATTTTATTGAAAATATGCTGTTATAGCCTGAGTTCACAAAAGTGTCTGAGGATACTGAGTGGCCTGGCACTAACATTAAGGTCTCCACAGAATATGTAGATTTTAAATGTACACAAGGGAGGATCTTAATTCTTAATTTGGTTTCCTCTAGTTATGTGTTCAGTACACTTGGCATTCCACTTAAATCACTGGAAACAAAGGTTTTGTATCTACGGGGCGGGGGGTGGAATTCCATACTGTTCAGAATTCAGAGACACAAGAAAATGCTTCTTTCCAAACACAAGCATACCACAGAATCTGGGGAGTAGGAAAGAAAATCATTCACCAGGAATTCACAACCAAAAGGCAAGCTGTTGTTCAACAGAAGGACACTGCAGACATCACTAACTTACACAGACACAAGAAATAAACTGGAGGAATGCTGAGAAAAGTGAATTACTTGTGGAACAGGGCACAGGGTATTCACCACCTGTGATTCCTTAGCTCCAAAACCCATGGATGCAGAAAACATCTACAGAGGGTATTTAATCCAAGCCAGTACAACTTAATAGCAGTACAAAGGACAAGAATATTTGAAATTTGATTTAAACTCAGATCTCCTACTGTCTTAATGCAAACTATCAGCAAATCACAGAATGACAGAGGTTAGAAGGGACCTCTGGAGATCACCTAGTCCAACCCCCCTGCCAGAGCAGGTTCACCTAGAGCAGGTATCACAGCACAGCATCCAGGTGAGTTTTGAATGACTTCAGAAATTTGTGTTACCAGTTCTTGATCTCTTTTGACTCCTGTGAATTCCATACTTACAGAAATTCTTACAGCCGTTCTTTAGCTATTTTGGATTAAAATCAAGGTAAGCAAACACTTTGCATTCATACTGATCCCTTTTTTGTAACTGTTTTTCTCCTGTGTTCTGAAGGCATTAAGATCCTTCAAACTCAAATTT
The DNA here is from genome assembly GCA_013399055.1 of Ramphastos sulfuratus. NCBI lineage: Eukaryota > Metazoa > Chordata > Aves > Piciformes > Ramphastidae > Ramphastos > Ramphastos sulfuratus. Next base: position 54,096 of record WBNM01018689.1, on the reverse strand, counting down.
GTGATACAAAAAAATACCACTCGATGATTCCTTATGCAGCTTTTCCTGCTTTGGGCAAGTTACCTTTCAAGAGATTCACACAAGGAAGCAGCAAACGTGGCACTGACTAAAGAGAAACTTCCTCTCCCAACCATCTCGCTAGCTTCTTAAGCTGCAGAATATTTTGTAGTTCTGGGAATTTTTCAGAACACAAGAGGAAAAAATTATTTGCAAGACTGTTTTAGGCGTCTGTCTTCATCTAGTGCTTCTTTTTTCTTCTTGGTTTCTACGTAGGCTAACCCAACAACCCAAGTGCATCAATGCAGCAGTACTCTGCCTTGGTGAGGCCGCATCTGGAGTACTGTGTCTGGTTCTGGGCCCCCCAGTTCAATAACTGCTTAAGAGAGTCCAGTGCAGAGCCACAAAGATGATTAAGGGAGTGGAACATCTCTCTTAGGAGGAGAGACTGAGGGAGCTGGGGCTCTTTAGCTTGGAGAGGAGCAGACTCAGACATGACTTTATTCATGTTCATAAATATGTAAAGGGTGAGTGCCACGAGGATGGAGCCAGGCTCTGTCTTGGTGATGCCCAATGACAGGACAAGGGGCAATGGGTGGAAGCTAAGGCATAGGAACCTTCATGGAAACATGAAGATTTTTTTCCCTGTGAACAATGGAACAGGCTGCCTAAGGGGGTTGTGGAGTCTCCCTTTCTGGAGGTATTCAAAATCCATCTGGGTGCATTCTTGTGTGATCTGGTCTAGATAACCCTGCTCTGCAGGGGGTTTGGACTGGATGATCTTTCGAGGTCCCTTCCAGCCCCTGACAACCTGTGATTCTGTGAACGCTTCTAGCGTTACCTACATTCACTGATTTATATTTTAGTAACAACGGGCAGTTTTTAAGAGAAAAAAAATCACCATACTTAATTTGCATTAGCTAGGAAAAGCCTGTGTAGATTCTCTCACAAACCCAACAGCCAAGGAAACTGAACTCCCATTTACCAGCACAATTTTTCACTTCATATTTGTTAACCTGTAAATCCTTTTTGCGTTTAGCTGCAGGTTGTCAACGCATTATGAAGTCAAACAAGTTAAATTATAGATCAGTGAGGCTTTATAGAAAACCCAGAAATAGTTCAGCTGAATACATTACTGAGCTTCCATCAAACAACTAAAGTACACACAAGCTAAACGATTCTGCAGTTTTCTCTATTAATATATTGCTTTGACACCCTAATAAAATTACCTAATAATCAGGAGCTTAGATCAACACAATATCACCATCTTATTGTGTGCTATGCATGTATTGTACACTCCACAAAAAGCTAATTTATCTTTAGAGTTACAAAATATTCCAGACACGTCACTGGGATATGTGACACTTTTATTGTTCCTCTATCACCTTTATGCATTTATCTACATGAATAAAAGACTCTTGTGAAATATGAAAGCTCGTCAGTACAAATGAAAAGACACTGTTTATCATCATGTTTTTCCCTCTTCTTTTTCTTTTTAAACAGAAGAATATTTTGCCTACTTAGGTAAGACAGATAATCCTCCAGTGTGCAATTCCTATGAGCTTTAGACATGTTGTTTCCAATTACATTTGATTCCTTATGGTGCTGGTAAACAGTAACTGTCCTTTGTGAAACCTCCTCTTTAACTTTGGGCTTGAACTTCAACTTGCATGCAACTCTGCACAACTCAGGTAATTGCTGAAGCCTCAAGTTTGATGCAAAACCCATCAAGTGAGTGTTCTTTGGAGCAAATACTTGCAAAACAGCAACCTGCTACTACATCAGAAGTCTGACAAAAGCCAATGTTGTAAACTCAACTATGCAACGAGATCAGCACTGGGTCCAGTCCTGTTCAACATGTTCAACAATGACACTGATGAGGGGACAGAGTCTGCTCAGCAAGTTTGCTGACAATACCAAGCTAGGAGGCTTCATCAAGACATGAACAGACTGAGTGATGGGCAAAGAGTAACCTAATGAGGAGCAACAAGGATAAGTGTAGAGTCCTGCACTTGGGAAGGAATAATAAACTGCACCAGTACGGGCTGGGAGGTGATCTGCTGGAAAGCAGCCCTGTAAAGAAGGACCTGGGAGTCCTGGTGGCCAACAAGCTATCCACGGCACAGCAATCTGCTCTGGTGGTGGCCAGCGGATTGAGGGAGGGTCTCCTCCCCCTCTACTGTGCCCTGGTGAGACCTCACCTGGAGGGACAGGGATCTACTTGAAAGAGTCCAAGGGAGAGCTACGAAGATGATTACGGGGCTGGAGCACTGCCCTATGAGGAGAGGCTGATGGACCTGGGGCTGTTTGGTCTGCTGTAGACAAGACTCAGAGGGCATCAAATCAATGTTTATAAATATATGAGGGCTGGGGTTCAAGAGGGAGGGGACAAACTCTTCTCAGTGGCACCCTGTGATCCTGTGGCAAGGGACAATGGGGATAAACTACAGCACAGGAAGTTCCACCTCAACATGAGAAAGAGCTTCTTTACTGTAAGGGTCACAGAGCACTGGAACAGGCTGCCCAGAGAGGTTGTGGAGTCTCTGTCCCTGGAGACTTTCAAGCTCTGTCTGGATACATTCCTGTGTGACCCAAGCTAGATTCTATGGTCCTGCTCTGGCAAGGGGGTTGGACTCAATGATCTCTGGAGGTCCCTTCCAATCCCTAACATCCTGTGATCACCACCCTCATACAAACCAGCTCTACACCATAAACCAGTTCCACCTCTACTTGATTTCTTTGTCCTCCTAACTGCAAAGGTTGTTCTCATTATTTGGGTGGTACAGTCCCAATGTTTGGAGAGTTTTTTAATGGATTAAAAGTAGCAAGATTTAAGAGGCATGCACTTCAGAGAGGTTTCTGTTTCTATTTACAGAATTTATGTGAATAATTCAAGATACAAATCTGTGTAAAGATCCAGATGGAGTCCTCCTCTGAATTTTCAAATGCACTAAATTCTAATCATTATAAAGAAGACACAGCAAACTATTGAAGTTGCACTCACAAGATTAAGTGGCAAACATATTAAAAAAAAATTAGTAAAGTTGCCAGCATGCCCTAAAAAAAAAAAACCAAACAAACAAACCCAACCCTTATTTCATTAATTCTGTCATTCAAGCAAAATTTCCAGGACTTAAGCTCTGCGTAAAACACTAGCAGTGGTGTTCCAACCTGAAGGGAAAGAACTGAAAGTGACCTCTTACGTTACCAAGCGCAGTTCCCAAACATCCTATCTCATTTCCCAAGTTCCCAAACACCAGGTATCTCCTTTCATATGATCAGCCTCACCATACCCTGATAACTAATGCATCCTTTCTTAACGTCACCTGCACTCTCTACAACTCCCTGAAAGAAGACTGTAGCGAGGTAGGTGTCTGTCTCTTCTCCCTAGTAACAAGTGATAGGATGTGAGGAAATGGCCCCAAGCTGCACTAGGGGAGGTTTAGGTTGGACATGAGAAAAAACTTCTTCACTGAAAGGCTTCTCAAACACTGGGATGGGCTTCCCAGAGAGGTGGTTGAATCCCCCATCCCTCAAAGTGTTTAAAAGAGGCAGAGATGTGGTGTTAAGGGACATGGGTTAGCATCAGACTTAGAGAATGTTTTGACTCAATGTTTCCAACCAAAACAATTTTATGATTCCTTGATGACTTCCATGCCATGTTCCCCGTGTATAGGCAATTTTGCCAGCACAGTGTCCAATGGCATCCCTATTTTCTACTTACTGTGCAAAACATGTACCTGATCTCTCCGAGATTCATTGGGCTTTCATGCAGGTGTACTATGTCACAACAGTAGTCTTGTGCCTTCTTTCTTCCCTTCCATGGTGTATTTAGTTCTTATTAGTCTCAATGCTTTTGCAGTGAAAACTATTTACCGGTCAATCTTGTATTAGTCCAATATTTAGAGTCATCTTATCCTCTGTCAGATGCTCTGCTAGACAGCAGCACTTTACCAGTTAATATATCTAAAGTAATTGTTAAAACAAGATCAAGCCCAAAAATGAGCTCCAAAAGCATATCCCAAAAAAACCCACTACCATCCTCCCCCTTCCAGTGCACTGCATCTATCATGCCTATGTAGAACATTTTTTATTTAAATTCTGATCACCACAATACCTAAATAAGGAATTTCCTGGGAGTCTCACATTCAAATGTTTTACCAACATCCACAGAGACAAGAATCAGTCCTACAGCTGTTTCTAGCAGGGATCACTGACAGAACCAAATCCAAAACGTACTGGGCAAACAAAGCAGGACCAACTAACTCTAGAAACAATCACAGACAACATTATAGATAATAATCTAATAGGAAATGTCTATACACAAACCAACATATTTATAGGGGAGAAAGTAGTTATGATTCTCTCATTTCTGAAAGTCATGTGGCGGAAAGAAATATACCAGTTTAAAGAAGTCTTCAAAAGGAAAACGTTACTAAAATCGAAGTCTCCTCACTAGTCCAGCAAATCTAAGTCATTCAGGAGGCAGTATTAGTCAAGGTTTTGAGTTTCTCTCCAATTCCCTTCCTTCAACATAACAAAGGCAGGGCAGTGCAGCAGTTCAGAATTTAACGTTTGCATTTAAATGTTTAGTTCCACTAGGTAATATTTTAGCAGGTTATTTTTCTTTCATTTAATTTTAAAAACAGAGTTTAAAATTACTTTTCCTGTAATTGATGAAGGTATAATCACCTTACTTTTTTCCCCCAGAAATAATGTGCTAGGTTTCACTAGGTTAGAGACAGCAAATACAACTTGTCACCAACATGAAGTTTTAATGCAAATTGGAATCCTATTAAAAGGTCAGAAATTAGGGAAAAAAAAAAAATACACTCCCTTTGATCCTGAGGCAAATAGTTGAGGATACCACAAAGAGACAGAACAAAATGCCCTTTAAAAACTATCCATTTGATTTCATGTACTCAAAGCATAAAATAATTGGTGCTTTAAGGTGGCAGGAATGACATCAGCTTGTATATCATCAAGTGACTACGATTCTTGACACTCTTCTTTTGTAAACCTGGTAAGCTTGGTTGGGGAAACTAAACTTCTCTTAACAACCGTATACTTCTTCGCAAAACCACAGAATGGTTTGATTTGGAAGAGATCTTAAACATCGCCTAGTTCCAACCCCCCTCCATGGCCAGGGACACTTTCCACTGGACCAGTGGCAAGGACACTGCATATCTCAGTTTAATAGCCCCAAAAGCAAATGCCAAATTTGCTATCAAAGTAAAATTCTGGTTTTATAGACCTAACATTTAGAGTTCTGATAATTTTTGAGAGATGTATAGCTGAATTTGTTCACAGAAGAGTTGCATTACATATTTGGTAGATGCTTTCAATCTTTTCACAGAATCATAGAGTGGTTTGGGTTGGAAGAGACCTTAGAGATCATCTAGTTACAACATCCCTACCAGGGGCAGGGAACACCTTCGATAAGACCAGGTTGCATCTACAACCTCCCTGAGCAGCCTGTTCCAGTGTCTCACCACCCTTACTGTAAATAATTTCCCCATGATCTCCAGTCTAGATCTACCCTCTTCCAGCTTAAACTCATTTCCTCTTGTCCTGTCACTACAAGCCTTTGTGAAACACTATCAAATTCTGTCATTAACAGTATACAAGATACATGTATGTGTGAGAGTGTGTGTGTGTGTGTATATCTATATCTACCACAGAATCATAGAATGGTTGAAAGGGACCTCTGAAGACCATAGAGACCAACCCACCTGCCAAAGCAGGATCCCCTGGGGTGGTTGCACAGAACACATCCAGATGGATCTTCAAAGTCACCCAAATAGGAGACTCCATAATCTCTCTGGGTAGCCTGTTCCAGTGCTCCATCACCCTTCACAATAAAGTGGCTCCTCATGTTAAGGTGGAACTTCCTATGTTCTACTGCCCCTTGTCCTATCGCAGGACACCAGTGAATAGAGCCTGGGCCCTTCTTCTTGACACCCACCCTTCAAATATTTATAAACATTAGTAAGATCTCCTCTCTATATTCTTTTCTCCAGACTAAAGTGCCCCAGGTGTGTCAGCCTTTCCTCACCAGACGGTTGTTTCACTCCCTTAACCATTGCAGCCTGAGTTGGACACTCTAGTATATCCCTGTCCCTCTTGAACTCGGGAGCCCAGAAGTGAACACAATACTCCAAATGCGGTCTCACAAGGACAGAGCAGAGGAAAAAAGAGAACCTCCTTTGACCTGCTGGCCACATTTTTAATGCAACCCAGGTGTGATGGTTTGGGAGTTTCCAGTCCCCCCACACTTTGTAAAATCACCCAGACTCGGCTCAGCCAGTTGGAAGTTAAGGACTGAAGCTCTATTTGCAGCTTAGCACAATGTACAAGCAGAGATATACACAATACACAGGAATATTTACAGAAATATACAAGTTAAAGGTAATACAGAAACACAATCCCCCTCCCAGAAATCAGTCCCCAGGAGGGGCTCCCAACCACCCTTCCACCTTCTCCCCACCCCTCTACCTTACCCCACAATTTGGCTTACACACAAGGTGAGTTTGGAGGATCTGCCAGGGGGGTTAGAAGTAGAGTGATTAGTTAAGTTAGCAGAGAGGTCCAGACCAAAACAGCTAGAAAGCCTGAGATTCTCCAGGAGAGTGCCTTATCTATGTCTGTGTTCTTATTTTTAAACATCTCAGCAAGCCTATGAGTGAAGTAGACATCACCATTGTTTTCCTTTCACAGCCTATAACATAATTCTTTTCATTAAAATATTCCAATTAGCCTCAAACCAGCACACCAGGATACCACTGACCTTCTTGGCCACAAGGACACATTGCTGTCCCATAGATAATTAATTGTTGACCAGGACTCCAGGGTCCTTCTCCACGGAGCTGCTTTCCAGCAGGTCAAACCCCTAAGCTGTACTGGTACAGGGTTTGTCTATATATATATGAACTATGTACGTTGTATACTGCGAATTGACCAGAACCCTCTCAATTGCAGTCTTTCTAGACTGAAAGCCAGGAGAAGAGACACAGGAAATGTCTTTGCCCTTTAATTATACTTAATGAAACCACAGCTTATTTCACAATTGAAGCAATGAAATAAAAATGAACAGGTCATTGTAAGTTGCAATAGACCAATATAGTAATTTAACTGTTTTAAAGAACAGCATTGAGTATCATAATAGAAGGACCTCAATCTTCATTAGAAACAGTAACAAATCACATGCATAAATGCCAAACAAGATCCAAGTACCCATTTAAAAAAAAAATACATATCTTTAGAGAGTAGGTCAGACAAAGGGGAAAGGGCAAGGTGACAGGAACGTAATTCCCAAAATACGATTAAAAGAATCAAGTACTGGTTGTGTCAGAGGGAAGTGTCTTTTAAAAATTAATTCATTAAAACCAACCTATACTAAGAAATCTATGATCTGGCATCCATCCATAACACCAAGGCCAAAACAAATATCCCATCTAATCAGAAAAAAAAATAAATTAAATACTTAAGTTGTATTTCACAGCCAAGAGAGACATTCCAAGTATTGACTGCACAGTAAAGTTCCCATCACATATTTTACAAGTTCAACTAAAATCGAACAGGGACAAAAAAAAAAAAAAAAAGAAAAAAAAAATCAGAAGTGGGGAATCTCTTGCACTGTAGACTCCAGAGTATTATAGCATTCTTGGTAGATTGTGCTTCTGAGCATTTTTAATATTTAGGGCCCATTTAGCCAATAAGAGTAAACTAGCACAGCTTTGCCAGTTCCCACCAGAAAATATCACCTTTAAAATCAAGTCCAACCATCAACCTAACACCACCATGGCCATTAAAACATGTCCCCAAGTGCCATGTCTACACATTCCTTGAACACCTCCAGGTACAGTGACTCTACCACCTCTCTGGGCAGCCTGCTCCCTTGCTTGAAAAACAAGTAAACAAACAAACCAACCCACCCCCCAAAGATGAGTCTACTTTTAACTATTTAAATAAAAAGCAGATTCTGTGTCTGCAATACTAATTCAAATGCCTCCATTAACTGTCAGGAGCACATTACAAATAGCTTTACAAAATGCTGCTAAGTGACAAAACCAGCTTGAATTTAAACATGTGCAATTTCCTCCATGAAAACTAGTTAACAGGTGGATTAAGACCAAAAAGAGCTCATGACCTCTGAATACTACTTGTTGAGTTCAGGACAAATGTCAACATTGCTTTATCAAAAGCAACCAACAGCTTTCAACATTTACATACTCAGAAAATGAAAGTTTTCTCTGTTTTTAATCTAAAGCAACTTATACTTGGACAAAACTCCAGAAATTTAAACACAAACCCAAATATAACCAAACTCTCTCCCTGGCATATTTCAATTAGATGTCTAAATGACTGCCTTAAATTCAGCTAATCAATTTAAATCTTAAAGATATTGGCAACAGTACAGGAAAACAGTCAGAAGATAATTTCTTGGAGAAAATCCTCTCAGGTTTTCTTGGGTTAGAGATACAATAAGATACAACTTCTCTGGTTTAAAATAATCTTTAACCTTAAAATCCTCCTTTGCCTTTCTGCTGTGCTGCCTGTACATGACCTTAACTTTGACACCAATCAAGGCCCTTCAGACCACAGCCTCCTTCCTTCTGCATCTCAGAACTGTGTTGGATCTTGCAGCCATCTCTCCGTTGACTGAAACCAGAGAAAGAGATGGAGAGAGACCATGATGTGATCACGTAATGAAGGGCTCTATAAATTCAGGTAAATGGCAAGGGGATTACTCAATTCAGCTGGGCATTTGAAACACCAACGTTGCAGCTGCCACAACGTGTGACTTCATTTGCCACACTATGAGCTGCACTTCTCATGGGAAAAAAGCCTTCTGGACAAACATTAACAAAAATGACAACTGCACTTTCCTATGGAGGCCAATTAACAACTCAGCTGAACGTCAGAAAACCAAACCTATCTGCTCCTTTTCTTTAACACAGATAATACCTGGTTATGTCACTTTACCCTCAAATCCAGAGTGTTCTTGCAACACTTAGTCATAAAATAAATTAATATCACAAAGTAACAGACCTATCAATATTCCAACTCTGGTTTTCTCACAGTTTCCATTAAAAAGCTGTCATTGCAAAAGATGCAGAAATACAAATGAAAGGTGGATCCCACTGGAAAAACAAACAAGCAAAGACAAAAAACCCCAACAACTAAGTACGTGTCATAATCCATAATTAAGTGTCTTGGCTGCTTTTTTCTTTAAAAGCTTCTAGACAGTTCAACTTTTTCTTTAGAGGAATCAAGAGGCCCATGATTAGGGTGTGGGAATTTTAATTGCTTCCCTTAACCAGAAATTCTTCTTCAAAGCAAACATCTCCACATTCAACTCAAAACATAATAAACAAAAAACAACTCAAAAGAAACAAACAACATCACAAAACCCCAAAAAACCCCAAACACAAACCAAAAATCCCACAACCAGAAAATCCTACAAAAAACAACAACTGGTACAACAAAATACCCACCAAAACAAAACAACCTCCCCAAAAAAAAAAAACAGCAGGAGAGCTGATGTGGGTTAGGAACTTCCCCAAACACCACTATTGAAATTTACCAGACTACCTCAGAAGGTTTGGAAGTAAGACGAAGCTACATTTACAGCACAGCAAAATTTACAAGCATATATACACAATAGTTACAAGCATTTACCAGTATTTACTATTATATACACATTAGCAGTAATACAAAAATCCAAATCCCTTCCTGGACAAAGAAACTGTCCCAAAGGGCTCAAAGCTACCTCCTCTTTCTCCCTCTCTATCTCCCATCCCAAACAGGCGAAAAAACCCAAAAGCAGCAAAGCTTATGTTGTTATTTGTTAGTGGAGAGACTAGAGCAGAGTGAATAGGGAAACATCCCAGGACAGAGTGAGGGAAGATTATTTACATTTTAGCTTTTTACCCCTTTCAGCAAACCAATGAATGATATAGACCTCATCATTATTTTCTTCTCACAATCAGTGATCTAATTTCTCTCATTAAAATATTCCAATTAGCCTCAAACCAGCAGGAGAGCCCAGGCATCTCTACCAAAGATTAAAATACAGTATTTTCCTGAGTAATGTCAGCACCCTTCTTGGCCTACCACCAGCATGTCAAATCCTCATACTAACCAAGCCACTATCCAATCAAACCTGCAAGTCTGAAACTGTAGCCTGAGCTCAGGAATGGAAATGAAGGAGGATGATAAGAAGCTTATGACATCAGACTGCTTCTTCATGTAACTAAGGTCTGAGGATCATTGGACTGTTACAAATTACAAGAAATTGAAACACTGTTCTTTATGTTTTGAAATATCCTCTCCAGATGGGATTCCTTTTGCTGTGTGAACACAGCCACAAAATAAGAATGTAAGAGGAAATAAAAACAAACACCAAAACAAAAAATAAACTCCCAACCTTTAACAATCAAAGACCTGGGAAAGTGATCCTGCAGGATGATACTATTTAGGAGAAACATGCCATAGAGAAAATCCAAGAATTTAATGAAACCTATTCAGAACAAATCTTTCTGTAACAGTGATCCAGAAATCAAATGTAAATACTTAATACAAAAAGCTCCACAGAGGTTGATATATTGGAGATGTGCAAGTCCTCCACTGGTATGCTGAAGATTAGCTGGTCTTAATTATGTCTTCTGGATTTACCCAAGAGTAAAAACTCCAGATGTGAAAACAGTTCATCTACGATGAATTATTCCTATGTCAGAAGTTGCCTAAACCTTTAGCTGCAAAGCTTTTGCTAAAAAAAGCTTCTGCAAAACAATAAGACTTCTTTCTTTCATGTGGAAGGAGGTTGGGCAAGGAAGGAAAAAAAAAAAACCCAAACACCGAACCACAAAGCAACAACTTCCCAGCAGGTTTTCATCAACATCCTGTTTTTTTAAGGTCTTCATACAGCCAAATCCAACTGAAAACAAATGTAAATTAGGCACCTAAAATAGCTTCCACCATCAGCTGAATTTTCAGTACCTGAAAAAGGAATAACCTGAAACACTAGCACATTACCTTCTAACAAATCAAACTGAACCTACATTCTCCTTAATGAGACTCTATTGGATGAGTCATTGCTGACAAGATTTTTTTATTTCCTTCTGAGAAGACTGAAGTGGAAAGAGAAGGATATTAGGTTACATTAGATTGTCAGGGCTCAGTACTCTCTAAACTATATGTCTCAATAACATCCTGATACTCAGAGGGAAAAATATATAAAAGTGAATCAGAAAAAAAAAAATCTGCATAATAAAGCAATCTCGCTATGGATCAACTGGAAAAACCTGCAACAGCATCAGAAAAATTATTTGGAAACAACACAGCTATGTTCACAGAGCTTTTTGTGTTTGCATTGACAGGTTAAACTATCCAGGCTACATGCTGAAGAGATGGAACAGACCCACTCCTTACATTTAAATGCTGAATTGCCTCCTGGAAGATGGGCAGATATGTCATCAACAGTTTTCCAGACAGTTAGCATATCCATAGTAATCCTGCCAACATGAGGGATGTAGCAATGTGTGCCAGGAAACATTAGAAATGCCACAATTAGGAAAGTTACTGATACAATGGTTTAGAATGTAAAAAGATTTCGCAAAGCATAAGTTATTCAAGAACTAAAAGAGGAATAAGGAACTCCCATTGCAAAGCAGGGATCATATGGATGAAAGAAGCAAGATGTAGGTTATGTGTTTAGAAGTCATTTGGATGTGGTGCTTGGGGTTTAGGGTGAACCTTGCAGAGTAGGGTTATCAGTTGGGCTTGGTGATCCTGAGGGTCTTTTCCAACCTGAATGTTTCTGTGATTCTGTAAAAGCAGAAAAATAGATTTCAAAAGACTGTGAAATGTGTGGTTTGGGCTTACTAGTAATAGTTCCTGAAATGATGAAGGAAGAAGCAGAGCTGACTATTTAGCTTGTGATTTGGATGGGAACTGGTTACATGGACGCTCTTCTTGCTCTGTAGGCTGGCTCCCTTACAGAATACTCATCACAAAGATCAGACAAGACAAAACACTGAGCAAGGAGCTGAGAGAAATTCGATTGTGACTAATTGTGATTGACAAGGCAATTCCAGGAGTGGGGGGGGGGGGAAATCTATTGCAAGGAAACAACTTTGAAACATTTGAGATTCGCATTACAGTGACAGCCCACACATAACTAGGAAAAGCTGTTTCGTATCAGCGAAGCTGCTCCTCTTCTTAGTGGAGCTAAGCAAGCTTCTTTTGTACTCTATAAAGCTGCATGTACAGTATCAAATTTCTGTTCTATGTTTTACTGTGTTCATCTTGACACAAGTATGGTTTCTGGAACAAAATAAGATTTGTATCACCAACCACAAGAGTAGCAGCGCTACTTGGGAGAACAGGGGAAGAGAGGAGGGGATACAGACCACATCATCAGTGAGTACTTGTATGACTTCTAATCTGCGGATATGACAAAGCTGCATGTTGTACTATCCTAAGACTTCAATAAAATTATATTGAAAATAATAAGTATACTCTTCCTTTATATTCAAGAAGTTAGTTATTGTGATGGTTTGGGAGTTTCCTGCCCCCCACCCCCCACTTTGTAGAATGTCCCAGACTAGAACTCAGCTGGTTGGAAGTAAAGGACTGAAGCTCTATTTACAGCTTAGCACAATGTACAAGCAGATATATACACTATATACAGGAATAGTTACAGAAATATACAAGTTAAAGGTAATACAGAAACACAATACCCCTCCCAGAAATCAGAGAGTCCAGGAGGAGCTCCCAACCACCCTTCCACCTTCTCCCCACCCCTATACCTTACCCCAAGGTTTGCCTTACGCAAAAGGTGAATTTTGAGGATCGGCCAGGGGGAATTAGAAGAAAAGTGGTTAGTGAAATTAATCGGCAGAGGGGAGAAGCCAGAAGCTGCTAGACAGACCCAGACGCTGTGCCCCAGAGACACCAAGCCCGAGACACTGTGTTATCTATGTTTTGAGTTCTTATTTGTAAACATCTCAGCAAGCCTATGAATGAAGTAGACATCACCATTGTTTCCTTTTCACAGCCTATAATATAATTTTCTCTATTAAAATATTCCAATTAGCCTCAAAGCAGCACAGTTATATAATCATCAATCATGAAAGGAGATATTGATTCGCTCATGCACATGTATGATAGACAAGGCACAAATTCTTAGTGTGTCTTCTCCTGGTCAACGGGACAAAAATAACATCATTCTGCTGGCTGCCAGAGTTTGCTTCAGTAAAATTAAAACAAAAGGTTTAGTACAATTAAGACACTTCACAGGAGGGAGAAACTTCTACTATTCAAAGCCACAAAGAAAACCACAAACTGAGAAGCAGCTTCTTAATCAGATTTTCCCCTATCTCCTTGAGTGTTACGCTACACCACTCTCATCAATCAGTAAAAGCCATTAAAGTCTGCAACAACCAGGATCAGAAAAATGCAGTTTTGTTGTGAACAGCTTACTGTGAAAGTGCAGGTGCTCCAGCAGCAACCCACACAGGCATCAACAGCTCTCTGAAATGAACGTCGATGAAAAAGGCAGATGCAGAAGTGCTTCAACAAGCAACTGCTAAGACAGTGAAGCTAAACTGATGGAAAATTAATGACGCTATTCCTTTAAAGACTACGGGAATTACAGGTGCAGTTCTTAAGTGTCATAGGGTCAGCTTACCTGTTCCATTTCTCATTGTTTCTCTTCTCCCTCAGAACTGATGGCCACGTGTTCATTGCTGACATGCAGCTGTCTACCAATTCACAGAAATCCTAACACTGTAGTGGTCCTCCAAAGCATCACTACACTTCACATGCTGCAAGGGTTTCCATCAGAAGCCTTGCCAAATTCAAAGTAATTTTTCAGGAAATCTGGCCTTCATTTCTGGAATTACAAGGACAAACTTAACAAGTTGAAATGCCTGCTCTTTGACACTATAGGCCTTGTACAGACAGACCTACTACTGACATCTGAGAAAAATTCCCTGAATAGAACTGCAGGAATTGGCTAATTGTATGTAGAGGTGCCTGCTTGGCTGCTCAAGCTTCCTGGACACTAGCCTGCAAAATCCTATTTTCCAGTGGCTTACTAAACTTAAAACATCAAAGGTGCCATTTTCCATGGTGCAGGCTGGTTTCTGCCTCCACTAGCTTGGGTTTAAGAGAAAACTATTCTTCTGTTTCAAAAAATGAAGCATGCACAGCATTTTGCTAGGTCTCGAGTGGAGCAGGCTTCACCTCTTCACAGGCTTCTATTGTGACTACACTAAGCATGCATTAGTCTCAAAGGAAAAGTGAATCTGTGTATTGCAGCACTGATATTCAGGGAAGAGAACAAGATTTTTCCTGCCATTAGTGATCCTTCCTAGCAGGAGGTACTACACCTTCCAGCTAAGAGACAGCAACTCTGCCCTCTCTATTCTTCATGCTGGTATCTCAAACAGGAAAGGACCTGGCCAAAGACAGAGAATAGGCTATCTTAATTCATCCTTTTCTTCCCTCCTCATTACAATAGTCTTTAATTACATGATCATATATTTTCTACAGGGCCTGTGAATAATTCATTCCATAGGCTGTACTCTGGGAATGACTCAAGAGAATGCAGTGAACTAGACTATTATCTACAGGACTCCTACCTTATTTGTTGCTAAAGCTGGATGATGAATGAGTCATGGAATTGTAGAGGGAAAAAAAACTAGCCTCAGAGATAATACATTTATTAATTTTAAAAGCTATTTCGTTTTTTTTTTTTCTTTCTTGGGGTATGGGAGAATGAAGAAGTGTTTCACACGTCTTAAGAGTTCTGCTCTGCTTATTATTTACCTCAAAATTCACCTTTACTTCTGTAGAGATTAATCTAAAGCAATAGATTACATTAAATCCCTTAGTCCCCTCCCCCAGGGCCAACACGTAACCCCTGCTACTGAAAGCAAATGAAGGAAAGAGTAGGACTGTGCATACCAGCAAGCAGCAAGCAAGGAAGTAAAACAGACTTCAGCACTAAGAAAGCTGGAAAGGGACCTTTTACAGGGGTGAGGGAGAATGGGTTGAAGCTCAGGGAGGGGACATTTAGACTGAATATTAGAAAGAAACTCTTTACAGTGAGGGTGGTGAAGCACTAGAATAGGTTGCCCAGGGAGGTTGTGGATGCCCCCTCTCTGGAGGCATTCAAGGTCAGGGTGGATGAGGTCTTGAGCAACATGGCTTAGTGGGGGATGTCCTAGCCCATGGAAGGAGGCTTGGAACTAGATGCTCTTTAAGGTCCCTTCCAATCCAAACCAATCTATGAAAGTGTTTAGTAGTGGAAGATCTATAGGCTTGGTTCCTGGCACTCTCTTGTTCCTCATAACACAGCAAGAGAGCTATAGAGAGAATGAACCTGAAGAGACACAAGGCAGCCAGAAACTGGACCTGCCTTTTCCTTTGCTCAGGAACACAGCCTGATCACAACAGCATCAGATGTGTGGTGCCATCTCTGTTTAAGACATATCTTGGTGGATTTAATTTCAAATATCACTCTGAAGTTGAGAAGAACAAAGAACAAGCACATCACTCCAGTAGCACTTCTCCTGCAGGATGGTTATGTAAATCAAGACTCTGCTGAGTAGCCAATTAAGACACTGTCAGGTCCACAACAGCAGCATGCACTCAAAGCTATGAGAATCATGCACTCAAACTAACATACTGCTAAAAACATCAGCACAATAAAAATAGTTCCAGTATTTCATATCCAATACACAGGGCAATTAGAAACAGTTGCTTTGTGAGTGACTCAAGATAAATGTATGTTCTTGTCTGAAATGTTGATGTTGGAATGCTTCTTCACCCTTCCATAACCAAATCCAATGAGAAATTTACATTCTGTCTTTTCTCCTTCTCACTACTTCTCTGCTGATCTTTCAGAAGAAATATCTTTCAGGGTGTATTTTCTTCCCCTTTTCTCTACAGGCTAAATCAGGAGCTTCCACTGCTTTCAATTTTGCTCTCCATCCTGCCACAAGAAAATTAATAGAAAAGCAGATCAAATGCCCAGGAGGAATTGTTGAACAAGTGGCATCTGAGCTGTAGAAAGGATTTCAAAAGCAACTCACTCTGTCTGACTCCCTTTCATTTGAAAACCACCTACAAGCCCTAGGGATGGATAAAAGCTAAGCATGGCCTGGATAATCTACAAGTGCAGGGCCCCAGCAGTAAGCAGGACGGCAGCAAAATACTTGGGAGTATGGTTATTCCTAGAAACCAGAGGGCCTCCTTTAGAATGCACAGCCTGGATCAACCAAATTATTCAACCCTGCCTTCATCTGTGACCTCCGACCATGCTTTTCTGATGACTCAGGAGGTTTAAAGTAAGAAAAAAAAGCATTTAAAAATTAAATAAAACAATAAAACAAAACAATTAGTACCATTCAACTTTCTAGCATAAAATGAAAGTTAGAAGTGGACAGTCCACTGCAGAGATATCATAAGTGGTTCAAGAGGCTGCAAGAGAGAAAGGTTTCTGAATAAGATGAACGCAGGTGGCAGACAGACTTGAAATCAGACAACTATTTCTTTTGAAATCTGCTTTTGACTGCTGCACTCAGCATTCCCCGGGTGGCTGGGACCCTTTCAATAGTGTTTTTATTAGGAAAAGGGCTACAGTAGATCAGCAGCACCAGTTCCTAATTTAGTATTTTTGCTTCCTCTGAAACAGCAAGCCAATGCTGAGAATGGACAAAGAACTGAAAAAAAACCCCAAACACACAACAACACATCACTTGAGAGTGAAGGGCAATGAGACCTGCTCTCCTGAAGAAAAAAAACAGTGTGCATCTCAGGACAATCATATAGCCCCTTAAAAAGTTTCTGTTTGCGTGCTATTGCAGTAAATAATCTCCACTGTATTTTTTTTTCTTCTCTGTTTGCATTGAGCTGAGCCCAGTTACCAGACTGGTGCAAGGAGGATGCACAGGTAAAGAAATAACCACCATTTAATAATGGCATCTGATCAGTAATACAGTATGGGAAAACCATGCCCATCTATCTGTCTGAGGCAAAACAAATCAGATTCCTTCCAAAGCAGGAATCTGTGTGCTGGCTAACAAGATAAAGATCCTGGAATGAAAATACATTCATTTTATCTTAACAACAAAATTCCCAAATAAATAAATATAAGGAGGGAAAAGATATAAATGTTTTCACAACTCTGATTCTGAACTGGTTCTCAAAGAAAAAGCCCATCTGTATATGCTTTGGAGGAGGGAAGCTACATGACATTTAACAATGACAATTTATCCCAACTTTAAATCTTCTGACCAGAAGAGATGGCATTATGGACTACAAACACTGCCAGTAACCGCTACACTTGGCAAATAAATAATGCCTAAGGCCAGGTATTACAAAACAAACCCCTAGTAAAACAGAGAGCTAAACTAGATATTACTTGTCATTGCTCAGGAGGCAGGAGTCATGGGTAAGGACCATACAAAGATTGAGAACAGTAAACATTCCCTTGTTGTATCACAGTATCACCAAGGTTGGAAGAGACCTCAAAGATCATCAAGTCCAACCTATTACCACAGACCTGAAAACTAGACCATGGCACCAAGTGCCACGTCCAAACGTGCCTTGAACACCTCCAGGGACGGTGACTCCACCACCTCCCCGGGCAGCCCATTCCAGTGGGGAATGACTCAGTGAAGAACTTTCTCCTCACCTCCAGCCTAAACTTCCCCTGGCACAGCTTGAGACTGTGTCCTCTTGTTCTGGTGCTGGTTGCCTGAGAGAAGAAAGCAACCTCCTGCTGGCCACAACCACCCTTCAGGTAGTTGTAGACAGCAATAAGGTCTCCCCTGAGCCTCCTCTTCACCAGGCTAAACAATCCCAGCTCCCTCAGCCTCTCCTCATAGGGCTTGTGCTCGAGGCCTCTCACCAGCCTCGTTGCCCTTCTCTGGACACGCTCAAGCACCTCAATGTCCTTCTTAAATTGAGGGGCCCAGAACTGGACACAGTACTCAAGGTGTGGCCTAACCAGTGCAGAGTACAGGGGGAGAATGACCTCCCTGCTCCTGCTGGCCACACTATTCCTGATGCAGGCCAGGATGCCATTGGCCTTCTTGGCCACCTGGGCACACAGCTTTCTCAAAAAGGAAAAGATGGGGGGAAAACCTCAGTAAACTTATTAAATTTTAACATACTGAAATTCAATTAGAGATCTACAGAAGTGATTAATGAAGATAAAACTGTCAAAAGAAAGTTATAAATAGAAACTGCATATCAGTGATACTGGCTTTTCAACTGCAAAGAGCTGAAGTGGCCTGCTGAAAGATCTGAAGGTCTAAAAGCCTGTTTGCTTCCTCCATGATATCACCTGGTCAAATAAAAGATCCTAGCTCTCCCAGAAATTGTTCCTTTATATCCTTAAAATATTAGAGCTGAACAAATTAAGAAAATAAATGCATTTTCAGGGCTTTGGCTGATGTAATTTCTCAGCCCTTCTAGATACACAGTTGTTTGCAAAAGAGAATTGAAAAACGTACAGCCAAATAACTGCAATAATTTGGAGTGTGTATAAGCACTTCACAGCACATCCCACCTCTCAACTGTTGTTCAGAAGCATCTCTGTCAAAACAGTTATTCAGGTTCTCCAAGATTTGCTCCTAACACAACATTTCAGCATTCTCATAAATTCGTTTTAGTAGATTCAAACAGCAACGGAAGCCGAGATACTGCAAATCATTTTGCCTTAGAAGATCTGAATTAAATCTGAATTAAGCATGCAGAAGCACCTGATATTTGTATCTGCAGTGACATCTAGTGCAAGAAACCAAAACCACATTTAAACAGGCTTCTAGAGAAAGGGAAGCTATTGTCATTTATTGCATGATTTCTGACAGATAAATACAAGTAACTAACAGCAGCTCTGCCAAAACTTTCCTAGTATCTCATCTTCTGCACAACATTCAGAAGCCAGCTGAAGGGAACTCTCTCAAGCCTAAGACGTTGGTAAGAGACTATTTACTGCAAACCTGTGTTTTTCCTTTCACAGTATCACCAAGGTTGGAAGAGACCTCAAAGATCATCAAGTCCAACCCATTAACACAGACCTCAAGACTAGACCATGGCACCAAGTGCCACGTCCAAACGTGCCTTGAACACCTCCAGGGACGGTGACTCCACCACCTCCCTGGGCAGCCCATTCCAGTGGGGAATGACTCTCTCAGTGAAGAACTTTTCTCCTCACCTCGAGCCTGAACTTCCCCTGGCACAGCTTGAGACTGTGTCCTCTTGTTCTGGTGCTGGTTGCCTGAGAGAAGAAAGCAACCTCCTCCTGGCCACAAGCACCCTTCAGGTAGTTGTAGACAGCAATAAGGTCTCCCCTGAGCCTCCTCTTCACCAAGCATCTGATAAGTGTACCCATGTAATTGTTGGAGGGCAAATAACTGCTGAGAAAGCAATCATCCCTGTGAACAGAGTTGTTATTCTGCTTATTCTATCAACTTTTCTAAACCAAAATAAATCCAACAGTAACATCTCTTACTGCCTGTAACAGGAACACCTATGACAGTAACTTCTGTTACTATCTGAACTACCCTAGGTGATCCTGGCTCGGCAGGGGGCTTGGACTTAATCTCTGGAGGTCTTTTTCAACCTTTAAGATTCTTGGATATGACTTAAAATTCTCGCTGCAAGCTCCATATATATGCAATCCCATTTTCATTTTGCAGTGATTTCTGAACCACTTTCTTAAAGATTCAAGCAGAAAACAGTTTCTAGAAACAAAACAAAATCTGAAAGCACACAATGAGTTTTCTCTCACGCAGATTACAAATGGAAGAAGTGTAAAGCAATAGGTAAGATTTGTTCAAATGGAAGTACTGATTTAAGTCTCCCATTAAAAGTACAGTTACATTTCAAACACAGCCAGCAACATTCTAACCAAAATGCCACACCAACATGTCTAACTAGCAACAATTTCACAAAAATTATTCACTTCCTGAAACGTTAAAACCCCTTAGAAACAAGTGTTATTCCTGCCAAATATACCAACAAACACATATGCCAAAGCTAGAAATGAACATTTCAAAGCAAGCATCATGCACGCACCAGTCTGTATATAAAGCTCACTGTTCCTGTAACTCTTTTTCCACTCAAGCTGTAAATATGATATTTTTAGAATCTCTGTTCCAAGTGAATGTGTCCAGAAGTCTTAAAAGCTCACACCCAGTCCTTCCTAAGGGCTGGGTTAAAGCCCAGATTGGAGGCTTTTGTGAAAACTTCATAATGGCAATTTTCCAATATCCAATTTACCCAATGGTAAAATGGTCGATATAAATAATTCTAAGTTAAAAACAGTTGATATAAATAATTTTAAGTTATAAACACCAAAATGTACTTTTTGTTCATCAGATAATTTTTTATAATATATATATATATATTTCTTAATTAAAAAAATAAACTTAACAGTCAGTTTTTGTAGTGATCCAGGACAACGTTCTAGCAATCTTGCTACAGAATAGGTCCAAAATACACAAGATTCATTGGTTAGTAAAGGTAATAAATAAGGAAGTGGTGCAAGTACTGTGCATGCCATGGTTAATGGACTCTCCTTATGGCTAAAGATGCAAGGAGTGCTTCTAAAGTTCTGTGGTTGATACTTAGGACCCTGAGAGCTTGCACAAATTTTCTACCCTACAGCCATCAAAACATGGGTTTAGTACACATAAGAGTTTTATGTGAGAGCAGCAGGTGTTAATTGAGAGCACTTTCCACCTGAGGGCTGAGGTTGTTAAAATAAAGACATGAAAGGATGCAGAAAACAAATATTCATCCAAGGGCATGGCAAAGGAGCAGAACAGAGAAAAAGTGAGAAGAAGAAAAGGAGACAAACCAGACAAGCTTAACAGTAGGCAACAAAAAGGCATAAGCCAGGAAGATGGTGATGTATGCCCAGCCTTGCAGGCAGAAGAACTGAGATAATGGTGCTTAAATATCGTTGAGCAACTGTGGTTTAAAAATTACCTGGAATGGCAAAGAAATGTAGACAAATGCAGCATTAATGCAGAATACAACAAACTGTTCTTGACAGAGTTCACTAGGGTATAAAAGGCAGCATGGAAAAGAAATTAATAAAATCAAAATCTATTAGCTTCCATCACCCTCATTAGCACCTTATAAAGAGCACCACAATTACTGGCAGTTTTGGTTTCTTTGTATCTTTACTTGGTACAGTGAAGATTCCTAAAAACCAGAAAATTCTCCTGTCTAGGGAGTATGTTTACCAAAATAACTATAGGGTATTAGTTTGTGTATGTTCATCACAACAAGTTAACAGTATTTAATCTCTGCCAAAAATATTACTAAAAAAAAAAAAGAAAATATAGATGCTAAGATTTGAAGTTAGACATGCAGTTTTCCTTGCCAAGTAGGAACAACTACTGTAAAGGCCTAAAAATGGACTATTAACCAGTACTCAAGCGAAAGGCAGAAAAAAGAAAGAGATCAAATAAACAGTGCTCAATAACATATTTACACAATGTGGTAAAGTGCTGCTGTAGAATCAGTAGTATTGATGGAAGCAAGGCTGTGTCATTAAACCCAAAAGGACAAAGTCAGTTGAAGCAGCTACTAGTTAAACTATTGATAGTAAGAATTAGACATAAGCACACATACAAAAACCACCTCTCCCTTTAACGGATTCTGTCATGTCAGATTTCACTGCATCTTTTGACATCAGTTGAGTTCTGCCATGCCCCTGCCTATGGCGGGGGGTTGAAACTAGATGGTTTTTGAGGTCCCTTCCAACCTAAACCATTCTATGATTCTATGCAAAGCAAGTGGCATGAATAGAACCAAACAATGGGAGAATGAAACAGAAAGGTAACTCTAAAACTCCTTATAACCAAAACAGGAAACCATCTAAATATCTTAGCACTAGGTACAAATGACACACTTCAAAAAAGCAAAAGCTGAAAGTCAAACCAATTCCTACACAAACGGTAAAGGGGGAGAAGGAATTCACAAGAAAGTTGGGAAGGAAAAATAGCAGAGAATTATACAAAGGAGTGTGTATTTTTAAACGATTAAAAGCTGCTAAAGATTAGAGAAAGAAATTGGAACATGCACAGAAGATGACAGAAGATGCCAGTAAATAAGAGATTTCAGGGGTAATGACAACACGTGCCTTCAAATACAGCAGGCGCATCAAAAGGGGGTTGTACCACAGAAAGGCTCGAAGTTTTTTGGGGCCAAGAAAATTTTATCAACTGCCTTTAACCCTGAAGTGAAAGATAAGCTATGCTCATGTATTCAAATGTCATCATATAAAAGTACAAAATAAAGAAGCTGTATGAATTCAACTAACAAAAGCTCAGTATCAGAAAATTAAATTGCAGCTTCTGTATCTAGTCCTTTAAATTCAGCTATTACCAAGTATACCTTTCCCTTGCTTATGTGAATTGTGCAGCTAATATCACCTACAATTTTGTCATTTCTGTGCAAGTTTCCCACATAAAGCTTAAAAAAAACCCAAAACTTCTCACATGCTGTATCAAGTTCACTTTCATATCCAACTGCAAAAAAATTTACAAGTTCTTCACGTGACAATGAATTCCTCAATCTAGACTCAGGTAAAGATAGGATGAATAAAGTTCTATATATGTACAGATGCTTCAAAGTAACAAATAAACACAGAAATAATGTAAAACTGGACCCAAAGCATCTCTGAAGAATATGCAAATAGTAATTCCCAGTTCAGTATCTAGACAGACAATAAACAGTCCATTCTGTCACACCATCTGCTAGGTAGTTACCAACCCTGCTCTGTTCTCTACACTATTTGTGCTTTATGTTTGTTTTTTTAAACATGGAACTGTTCAACTTATTTGAAGTCAGATAAAAGACATAGTGGTGAACTTTTATTTTTAAAGTGACACATAGCCAAAAAAAAAAAAAAAAAAATCAACTACAAAAACTAAGTTTCAGATCAGCAATAAAGAGAATTAAAACAATTATTTCTAAATGCTTGTTTGAATTTGACTCCTAGAAAGTTTATGCCCAGCATATACAGCAAGTTATGAAAGCTTAAGCTCTGTTTTCACAATTTTTATCTAACAGAACAGTTAAAACATTTGTGGGGAAAAAAAATTACTTTATGTTATTAGGAAAAGAAATTGCAGGAATTATTTCTCTGTGTGCACACATGCTTTTATGTGTGTATAAAATCATAAAGTGGCCTCCTAAAACATCACCTCAAGACTATCAACCTTAATCATGAGCCAAACACGAATATAAAACTTCACCAGTACAACTAGACAGCAGGTGTGCAAAAAACCACACAGAGAACACAAAAGTCTCAGCCTGCATCATACAAAAACACTGGTATGGAAATCACCAAAATGTGCACTAAATCTACAATATGCCAGAGAGGATTGGATTTAACTGCTCCAAAAGCACTCTGGAGTCACTGTTTGGATTTTACTGATCCAAAAGCTCTCCAGAGTCACATGAAGAGCACCATATTGGCCAGCTTATACAGATGAGCTGCACAAATCCCTGTGCTTGGGACTCCAGAGCATACTTAGGTCAGATGCATCTGATGAAGACGTACTGGGGGAGATTCAACTGCAGAAATAGCATTGGAAGTTGTTTTTCAGGTTTACAAGCCACTTTTGACTGAAATGTGAACCTCCAGTCTATCCACTCTGCAGTGCAGCTACAGAGAAAACTAAGTTAACATAAAAGGTCTTGTTGATAAAACAGAAATACCAAGGGGATGAAGGATTCATTTGTCCCTGCCCCAGGTCTTCAACTCAATAAAAACATTCAGTAATTTAAAGATTTGTTAGACATAAGCTGTTTCACATTGTGAAGTCACTATGGTGAAGAAAAGAAAGAGTTGTGCTAACTTCTATTAATATTCTTTAAAATCTTGCTCTAAAATATCACTAAATACTCACTCTTAGAAGCCCTCAAAAACTAATTCTTTGTAAGAAGGTAAAACAAGACTGAGAAAACTTTGTGTTACTGAAAAGTGTTGAAGAAGGGAACTTGGAACAGTGGAAAAGTAACTTTTTGAAGTTGTTTAATGCTAAGGCTAGTTCAAAGACCAAGCTGAAAATGTGTCTATTTGCCTTACTTTGAGAATATCTTGAGTTTCATTCCACTTGTTTGTCCATTCTTTGGTCAGCTCTTGTACCTATAAAAGAAAACAAATATTGGGAAAAAAAAATTACATCTGTTCTCAAGTCCTTGCTAATGCATTCTCAGAGAAGTACTAATTATTTGTGCAATTCTTTATGAACTTTAACACTTAGAAGTTACTTTAACATTTAGAAAAAACACTTAGTTTAACATTCAGAAGAGCAGTAAATGGCCATACCTACAATCTCTCTCTCTCTCAAAAAGAAAAAAACAAACAACAAAGAACACCGAACACAAAATTCTTATTTATAGTGTAAAATGAAACCAAGGACAGGGATAGCCACTACAATTAATAGCAGGTAAGTTCAATTAAATGGTGCAATTCCATAAAGTGCTTCATCAGACCTACAAAGTCTACTGCTACAGATTGATGCCTTGTTCTGAGTTGATAGCTCCTTTCTTATAGCACAAATAGGCATGTCCAGGCTAAAACAGCCTCAGAGGAGGGCATTCAGAGAAAGAAGCTGACAGGCAGCCTTCGGGAGAGAATCAGAGCAAAGCTTTCTGCAAATTAGAAATCGTGCACTTGGAGCAAATCAGCACAGAAGTCAGCAGCTGCTTGCAAAGGCATTACAGACTGGGAGAGTATTGAGTACAGTCCTGCTGGCCATGCTCTGATACAAGCCAGGATGCTGTTGGCCTTGTCCACCTGGGCACGTTCCTGGCTCACCTTCGGCCAGCTATCAACCGACACTCCTGCGACGTTTTCTGCTGGGCAACTTTCCAGCCACGCTTCGCCAAGCCTGGAGCATTGCATAGCGTTGTTGTGACCCAAGTGCAGGACTCAGCACCACTGGCCTTGGCTCATTCATCCAGCCTGCCCTCTTCACTCTGCACAGCCTTCCTACCCTCATGCACATCAACACTCCTGTCCAACTTGGTCTTGTCTGCAAACTTACTGAGGGTGCACTCAACTCTCCTGTCCAGGTCAGTGATAAAAATGTTGAAGAGAGCTGGCCCCCAAAATGAGCTCTACGGATTGGATTGAACTTTATCCACCACCACCCTCTGGACCTGGCCATTGTAACAGGTTAACTCTCTTGGGTGGTGGTCTGTGGTCTGAACCTGACCCCAGGTCCTCCTGACTCCTCCCAAGGGGTGGGTCTGAACCTGACCCCAGGTGTAGTGGTTAGCCCACTCCCACTCCCTGTCTGGACCCCCTATATAAACACAGGAACTTCCTGTTTCTTTCTCTTTGCCTGTCTGACAGCATCACCTTGTTCCTGCTGGCCACCCTACTACATGGTGGACACCCCTTCCTGAATCTACCTCCATCTATTGCCATCAATCTGGTTATATATATATATATTTGTACCTTGTTTCCCTTCCCTATACCTTTTCTAACTCCCCTACCTTAAACACCTTTTTTATTTATGGTTAAAGTTTTTTTAAAAAACTTCCAAATCAAAGCAAGACTGTTCTTTGGGTGTTTTTTTACCCCTTTCACTCTCACTCTCTCTCTCTCTCCATCTAATTCCTTTCTTTCCAAAAGGTGGGGAGAGGGGAAGGCTTATTATTATTATTATTGTACTGGTTCTGTTAGCTATATTTTGAGTCTCTGGGAAGATTAAACTAGAACCAATACAGCTTTCTGTGCTGGTTTGAGGCTAATTGCAATATTTTGATGAGAAAAATTATATTATGAGCTGTGAAAAGAAAACAATCTTGATGTTTACTTCACTCATAGGCTTGCTGAGATGTATAAAAGCAAAGAGACAAACACAGATAAGACAGTCTGTCAGAGTCTGTGGGTGTCTGTGTTTCTCCCTGGCTTCTAGCTGGATCTGTGCAACCCAACTATTCATTCTGCTTTTAACCCCCCTTGCCAATCATTCCAACTGACCTTGCACGTAAGGCAGATTCTGGGATAAGAGTGGGGGGTGGAAAGACGGTGGAAGGGTAGCTGGGAGCCCCTCCTGGGGACTCTGATTTCTAGGAGGGGTACTGTGTTACTGTATTACTTTTAAGTGGTGTATTTCTGTATATAGCTGTAAATATTTGTGATATATTGTAAATATGTGCTTGTAAATTGTGCTTAAGCTATGACTATAAAGCTTCATTCCTTAACTTCCAGCCAGCTGAGTCTAGTCTGGGTGATTACACTGGGGGGGGGGGGGTAACTCCCAAGCCATCACATCATCCATCCAGTTTTCTACCCAGTGAAGCACCCACCCATCCAAGCCATCAGCAGCCAGTTTCTCCAGACATGGGTGACATGCACTGAGTAACAATCTCAAATGCTTTACTGAAGTCCAGGTAAGGAACATCCACGACCTTTCCCTCATCCACTAAGCAGGTCACCTTGTCACAGAAAGAGATCAGGTTAGTCAAGCAGGGCACACCTCTCAAACCCATGCTGACTGGGCCTGATCATCTAGTTGTCCTCCATATGCCACGTAATGGCACTCAAGATATTTGCCCCATGACCTTCCCCAGCACAGAGGTCAGAATGTTTGGGTTTTCTTCTGCCTTTCCTGCTCATTCAAGCTATCCATCTTATAAGTTAAACTTCCACACATTCCCTATCAGTAATGGTTCTTTTCATTTCAGGGCCTTTCAGATATTTTCAAAAAAGCAATGCATAGAAGGTACTTCAGGCAGATTCACCTCAAAGCTCTGGCTGACTTGAAATCAGAATCATGTTAACTAAATACATATGTATACACACACTCATGAGGGCTTTTGTTTTATAAATTGACAGACTTCCGTGCAAGAAGTAAAAACAAAGACCTTTTAAAACATACAACCTTTTATTTTTTTGTTTGACTTCAGCTACAGAAAAACTGGGAAAAAAACCCAGCAAACAAAACCAGCTATGTGCCTTTAACTCCTTAACACGTAAAGCCATTGTAGAAAAGAAAGGTTTTCCATGAAGTTCCTCCAGACACCTCTGTATTTGACATCTGCAGCCTACATTCCTATTTGCCTTTGCAGACCATCCGCAAATGAATGACTGAGACCTAAAGAAACTTCTAACACCTCTACTTGTATCTCAAGGTCTCAAAGAAAGGTAAGCACATTTTTCAGCGCATCATTATCATTTCTAGTGCTGCTAATTGAAACATTAAACAAACAAAGCAACAAATAATGATTGAAAATATTCAAGAAAAACATGAAGGTCTATCATGAGTCTATCACCGTAACAGGGCAATTTTTATTTCTCAGAAACAATTTGATTTTATATAGAAGGATAAATCAACTCATTAAAAGAAAGCTACTGTATGTTTCTCAGATAATTTAAATATGGTGATAAAGTCTTTAGATCTGTATAAACAAATTAATTGTTGTATTCATTCAATTATAAAACAGCTATAACCACTGCATATCCACTAAAAATTTTTGGTAATTATGTCTATTGTAATTATCGTGAATAGTAATCACATAACCTTCTAATGAGCCTGACAGAAGATAATAAAAGATGCTCAATATACTCCCTACATAGAGGGGTCAACACTTCTTAGCAGGACAAGCAGTGATTACTGTCAGAGCATGAATAACATACTCTAATTAGCATGTAGTCAGCATTTTCTATTACTCAGTTACTCTTAAACAAAACCTTTGGCTTGTGCGCAAAAATAAAAGCACCCTACGCATCCTAACAGGATTATTATCCATCTCTGATTCAACTGAAAACTTTTTACAAATCTGATATAAATAGGGAAAAAAACCCCAAACCTTTGCATCTAAGGCTCATTATTACTTATTTAGCTGTTGAATACAACACAGCAAGGATTCCTGCATATATTACAGAGGTGTAAAATGCATTCCTAGTAGAAACTAGGCTTAAGGAGAAGCCTAGAGTCTATTTTGCAGCTATGGTTCATACTAAAATACATGTTTCACCCATCTGTGTCATGAAGTTTATTTTTTCGAGTATTGTTTCACCAAAACATATTTCAACATGTCTTTAACACATTACCAATGGGAGACCTGAAAAGTGCAAGTATCACACCAACTACTAGGTCAAAACAGGATTCTTACAACAGTGCATTCATTCTCTGATTGTAGAAGTCCAAGCAGCACCAGTGCAAACCTCACAACTTCAACCAGCCAAGAAGCCCTTATTCTTCAAAAGATATCATATTCATAGAACAGTTTACGTTTAGAATGGTATAGGGACCTTAAAACTATCTAATTCCAATCCCCCTGCCACAGGCAGGGTCACCTTCCACTAGGTGCAAATTAGAGAAATTAGTGTATCATTACACCTATGATCTTTTGGCCCTTCTAAGTACATCTACAATGCCTGGAACACTACACTCAGATGGATTATTAAAACAATTTAGTGGGAGAAACACTATGAAGTATCTCCAGATCTCAGACCCTCCCCAAAAAGACAGCTAATTAAGCACTGAATGTATTTGCATATAGCAGATTTAAAGACCCGACACCCTTCTGTCAAAAAAAAAGTTGACTATTTTCCCCATAAACCTTCTACTGTATTTTCTAGACACTGAATGCTTTATTTCTGTGAATACTGATTGCTCTGATTCAGTGGCTTCCCCTCCTCCATTCTATTTACAAACATACTTTTTTTAGTAAGACAAGCTGGCCCAGGAACCAATATTTTTGATATTAATATAACAGTGCCATTTAATGAAGAGCCTTTCTTATGTTATCTTACATCAGCAGGGAAATAAGTTCACACGTAGGTTTTTTGTTTGCTTTTAAAAAGCACCAAGCTGATGTTTGGTGGGAGAAAAACCTACTCATGTATCAAAAGCAGATCTTGAAAATTACCAATATTATTGCACTCAGACCTTACCTTTCCTTTCCCCCTCACCCCATTTTTTTTTATTAAAATCTCCTTTATGAGATTATAACTCACCCTTGCTTCATTCTGCTGAAGCTTCTCTTCCATACTTAAAGCTGTTGGAGAATCCAAGAGGGCGATCTAAAATTGTAAAAAAGTAAACATTGGTAAGAAAAAAGTATAAGCAACAACAAGATAATATCCCAAAACAGTTTCTGGCAAAAATCAAATTTAGGAAATGCAAGTGCTGACATTTGTTTTATTATTACTTAGGATTAATTATTTTAAACTGCAATGTACACCATTTTACCTTGAAATACTGTAAACGGAGTATCATAGAATGGCTTGAGTTGGAGTTGCCATGGCCAGTGACACCTTCCACTAGACCAAGTTGCTGAAAGCCTCATCCAGCTTGGTCTTAAGTACTTTTGGCAAAGAGGCATCCACAACTTCTTTGGACATCCCATTCCAGCATCTTACCACCCTCATCACAAAGAATTTCTTCCTAATGTCCAATCTAAGTCTACCCTGCTCTTCTTGAAAGAGTAATCAAAATCTCATGAAGCAGATATTTGAAGTCCTTATGGCGAGGTGACTGCCTGTTTCACAACACATTGCAATCAAGCTCTGATTATATTAAAAGAAAGCTAAAAGCTTTGGGATGGCAATTTTTTTCTCCTCTTCTGTTATAAAAGAAGTAATCTACTGGCCATATGGAAACTGATTCAATCAGGAAAATAATATTCATTCATAGCCTCATAGAGCTTGTTTGCTCAAATCAATATAATGAAAGATAATTATCTTGTTACCTTCTAGAAATAGATGTCATAAGTCAAGGCAAATTACACATAAATTCCAAGTAAAGCTAACCTGATTCCCTTGAGCAAGCAAGGCTTTTAGTCGGGCTATTTCAGCTCTCAGCTCACGGATCAGTTTGACGTTAGGATCCTCATTAATAGTAGGCTTGTTGATGATGTTTTTGGCTCTATTTGCATAGCGAAGTGTACTTAAAGTTTCTCCATAATTGACATCAGCAGGTGAAATTGCTAAGGAGATGAAATCAGAAACAGTTTATCCAGCACCATGTGTTTCATTTAGTAAAGTTAGTTTACATTTTAGAAGTCAGATACACTTAGTGGGAAGGAAGAGACAGAAACATGAGATTAACCAGGATGGCTACAACTTGCTCCAGTTCTTCACCCTAGCGTCACTGCTTTCATGTCACTTTGCTTAAGCAAACACTGCATTAGAATAGTGTATTAGAATAATCAGATCCAACAACCAAGCATTACAAAGAAATCTTGCTGTCGATCTGCTTAACATTTCCATTTCCCCAGTAAGCATAAACATCCTATAGGAACACTTGACAAGCTTTCTGCAAGTCTTTTACAGCAAGGGTGGAGGAAACCCCGAGTATTTTATAACTATCAGTGCAGTCACTGAACGGAAAGGCCATTTCAGGTAAAAGCACAGTAGGTTCAATCCAAGTTTTGAAGGGTAGTTAAAGAACATCCAATTGAAAAGCAGACATAAAAAAACAAAACAAGAGAAGAGCCTCTCTAATCTACAAACCTAGCTGTTCTGGTGAGCTGCTGGCATCTGGCAGCATGCAGAACTGTCACCTATCTGATACATCAAGAGAAACCGGTATTATTTTTACAGCCAACTTAACCTGAATAAACAACAGAGTTTAAATGAAAGTGCTAATGCACCTTCACTCAATCTTCCTAACAATACTTAAGATGCTCCCAATTAAAAATATCATTATTGCATCCAAATAGTTGAGCACAAACACAGAAAACAACACCATGGAGAAATGATGAGGGATCAGAAAGCCTAATGATCAAACTGAACGAGAGACACAGGAAAAAAAACAAAACCAAACAAACAAACAAAGTCAGACAGCAAAAACACCTGATAAACTAATCAAATACCCAAAATATTCTGCCCTTCTTCATGTTCTCAACAGTAATAAATATTCTTTTTGTGGTAGACTCTCTGAATTAGAGAAGATGCACTTGGCAATGGACTATACTTCCCTACTTAATCTACTGTCTCCTCTCCACTACTCCATTATTCTCTTTCTGGGAGGATGTTACAGTACGCTATAGAAATCTGACAGATCAGAATGGGATGTATTTCTCTGACAGCATTGTTTGAGATGGTCTTCCTGCTTTCTTTGTGTTTAGTTACAGAAAAGGCAGGCCAAATATATCCAGACAGCTTGTCAGGCTCTGTTAGGCAATTCAGCCACTTTACTAGTAGAATTACTGATGTAGAAAATACCAACCATGAGGGCTCTGCCTAGCAGAAACTTTGTTAAGAGATAAGGAAGTAGCTGAAAAAGCAGCTGGGCACTGTAATCATTAGTGCAGGCACTGAAAGCTCACTGTGTTTCTGAAAATCCTCTTCCCAAGACCTCTGCCAAAAAAACAACCAAAACCAAACACCAACAAGTTACTCAACCATGCCGTTGAAAGAAAGCATCAAGAAAAAAAAGATGCCAGCACAGTGTTGCTTAAACAGCCAGAAAAACAAAAAGAGAGTCTACTGCAAGGTCTTCTTCCTGTAGCCTAATTAAAAAAAAAAAAAAAAAAGCAGCAGTATGGATTCCCAAAACCCCTCCAAAATCATGCAAAAGAACTGCTGTCCAGAGGATTTCACTGTAACAAAGTGACTGAATAATGAGAATTTGACCCCATGCATTTTATCCTCTTGATTCTGCTCTCCCATCACTTCCAAGTGAGAACTGCATCAGTCACACTGCATTTCGTTTCAACAGGAAAGAGAAAGAGCCATTTCAGAGCTGCTCTCCTCTTCACAGCCTAACATCTCCAACATCCAAAATCCTCCCCTTAAACACCTCCTGGACTTCCCTTGGTTTTTTTTAGGAATGGAATTCCCATCTCAGTCTGTTGAAAACCCCACAATATATATGGTATTAATAGGTTTCTAAACCAGGTGATTCATACAGAGCTTCCTACAAGTAGTAAACAAACTGAAGGCAAGCTTGCAAGATGACTGCTAATAGTGAAATATAGACAAAGAATTCAAACGCTGTGTGCATTCAAAAAGGAGATTAAATACAAATGACAGTCTTGCCCCATTGAATGTCAAAAGAGACTCAGTTGTTTCTGCTACTAATGCAACAAAAAACAGTTTTGGAAAAGTGAACTGATTTACACATCAGTATTGCCTAGATGCACAAAGCTGTAATTTATTATTATTTTACGAGGATCAAAGTCTGCAAACTAGGGAAGAGAGGCGTAAGTGGAAAGAGATACAAGCTTTAACTAGCTCCATGTTGAGCCTTTTGCCACATAGATCAGAGCTGCCTGAAATGCAGATAAACCTCCAGAACAAATAGGAACTCCTATTTGGAGTTTAACTGGTCAGATTATCATTACACTGTCATGTGTCAAAAACACAGCAGGGAAGTAGATGACAGATCAAATGCTAGCAACTAGGCACATATATTTGGATGATCCTTGCCTCACAGAATCACAGAATTAACCAGGTTGGAAAAGACCTTTGAGATCATAGAGTCAAACCTATCACCCAACACCTTCTAATTATCTAAACCATGGCACTAAGTGCCTCATCCAGTTTCCTTTTCAATACCTCCAGGGACGGGGACTCTGTCTCCCTGGGCAGCCCATTCCAATGCCAATCACTCTTTCTGTAAAGAACTTCTTCCTAACATCCAGCCTAAATCTGCCCTGGTGCAGCTTGAGACTGTATCCCCTTGTTCTGTCACTGGTCACCTGGCAGAAGAGACCAACCCCCACCCGGCCACAACCCCCTTTCAGGTAGTTGTAAAGAGCACTAGTCTCCCCTGAGCCTCCTCTTCTCCAGGCTGAACCACCCTGCTCCCTCCCAAGCCCCCTCACCAGCCTTGGTGCCCTTCTCTGGACATATTCAAGCNTCTTTTAACAGCCAAGTCAACACAGAGTCTCTGTAAGGCACAAATACTTGTTTCTTCTTTGAAAGAGGGTTTGTTGCTTCCTGAGATAAATCCGCTGTGTGGAGGTAGGGAAAAAGAAAACAAAGAAAGGCAATTATGTATTTTCATTAATTTGGAAAAATGCTATGCATTAAGCCACGATTTGCATAAGTGTAAATAAACACAAAGGTATTTAATGACAAAAAAAAAAAAACAAAACCCAAAAAACCAAAAGAAAACAGCCAAGCACAAAACCCAGACACTTACCTAAGGCAGAAATTACGTTTCCCAGAGTAACTAGAGACTTGTTAATATTTCCTCCTTCCTTTAACCTAACCCCTGTGGCACCAGTGGCATCTGCTCTCTCACTTCCAGCAAGATCTACCAAGTGAATCTTGCTAACAGTTTCACATGGCATTTCAGAATCAAATTTAGCCTAAAGAAAAGAAAATACAGAAAGAAATATGTTAAGTCACAAACGTCTGCAATTTTACTGAATCCAGCTTACTGGCCTTTCTCATGTCACAACTGAATTTAACTTGTTTACACCAGCAGAGTTTCAGAAGACAGAGGTATTAGAGGTGTCACAGAAAGGCATCTGATCTTTAACTGATGCTTAACTCCTATGCAAGCTGTTACTACTTTAAATTGTAAGATCTGCAATTTTCTAACCGCTCACGGACATGCACTGACAGCTGTGAATTGGTATTTACGTGATATGCAGTGAACATGTGCTGCACTCATTCAACATTTACATTATATTGATATTTAGCTCTCACTAAGTTACAACATAATCACACACACTCAATTTCTCCCCCTACCTCCATGTTCAAGTAGCCACTGCAGTTCTAATATGACTTTAACTGTGGCTTCCTCTCAATTTTCATCTTCATTCATACAAATCAACTTAAGATTGCCCTGTTTCAAACTTCCTTTTACTTTTACAGTACGACAGTACAAGAAAACCTTTCGCTGACAGCCTCTCATCCTCTTCTGAAAGGTTTGCAATAAGTAATTAGTGAACAGCTGGTGTACAGGATTTTGTGTGTGTGTTTTTGGGGACAACATGCAAAGTTCTGTCANTCCAGGCTGTCCAGAGAGGTTGTGGAGTCTCCCTCTTTGCAGGCTTTCAACACCAACCTGGATGTGTTCCTGTGTGGCCTGCCCTAGATGATCCTGCTTTGGCAAGGGGTTGGACCCCATGATCTCTGGAAGTCCCTTCCAACTCCGAAAATTCTGTGATACACTCAACGAGTCCCTGTATAGCTCTACTGCTGGAGATCTTCTGCAGAGCAATGGGTGAACTCAGAAGGAAAGAAATCATTACTATGTCTAAACGATGCTCTGCCTTAACAAAGCATCTGGAATCCAAAGATTTACAGCCACTCCTATTAAGCGTGAACTGTTCAGGATACAAAATAGTTCAAAACACTTACTGGCAATCATTATTGTTTTAGAGTTTCCTCCTAGGCTATCTTTTAACAGCCAAGTCAACACAGAGTCTCTGTAAGGCACAAATACTTGTTTCTTCTTTGAAAGAGGGTTTGTTGCTTCCTGAGATAAATCCGCTGTGTGGAGGTAGGGAAAAAGAAAACAAAGAAAGGCAATTATGTATTTTCATTAATTTGGAAAAATGCTATGCATTAAGCCACGATTTGCATAAGTGTAAATAAACACAAAGGTATTTAATGACAAAAAAAAAAAAACAAAACCCAAAAAACCAAAAGAAAACAGCCAAGCACAAAACCCAGACACTTACCTAAGGCAGAAATTACGTTTCCCAGAGTAACTAGAGACTTGTTAATATTTCCTCCTTCCTTTAACCTAACCCCTGTGGCACCAGTGGCATCTGCTCTCTCACTTCCAGCAAGATCTACCAAGTGAATCTTGCTAACAGTTTCACATGGCATTTCAGAATCAAATTTAGCCTAAAGAAAAGAAAATACAGAAAGAAATATGTTAAGTCACAAACGTCTGCAATTTTACTGAATCCAGCTTACTGGCCTTTCTCATGTCACAACTGAATTTAACTTGTTTACACCAGCAGAGTTTCAGAAGACAGAGGTATTAGAGGTGTCACAGAAAGGCATCTGATCTTTAACTGATGCTTAACTCCTATGCAAGCTGTTACTACTTTAAATTGCAAGATCTGCAATTTTCTAACCGCTCACGGACATGCACTGACAGCTGTGAATTGGTATTTACGTGATATGCAGTGAACATGTGCTGCACTCATTCAACATTTACATTATATTGATATTTAGCTCTCACTAAGTTACAACATAATCACACACACTCAATTTCTCCCCCTACCTCCATGTTCAAGTAGCCACTGCAGTTCTAATATGACTTTAACTGTGGCTTCCTCTCAATTTTCATCTTCATTCATACAAATCAACTTAAGATTGCCCTGTTTCAAACTTCCTTTTACTTTTACAGTACGACAGTACAAGAAAACCTTTCGCTGACAGCCTCTCATCCTCTTCTGAAAGGTTTGCAATAAGTAATTAGTGAACAGCTGGTGTACAGGATTTTGTGTGTGTGTTTTTGGGGACAACATGCAAAGTTCTGTCAGGGAAGTGAACCAATACTATGGTACCTTCTCTTCACCTAGCAGGTGAAGTGTGGATCATCTAAAAAGGCCCTCAAAAACAATGGTGAAAAGTCATTGGAAAAGGAGTTTACTGCATTTAAGCAAAATTTGTGACACCTCTCCATTATTCCATCAGTAAATCAATGAATATAAACAGGTTTCCAATAGAAACAGATGAAGAGTCAGCAAGAAAACATGTAGAAAACATTTCTACATTCTACAATTTAGGCCATAAAGATAGGTTTTTTTGCAAGCCTTGGATATGGTTAAGCAACCTTTCACAGTGTAAATGGCAGCCCATGCTCAGCTCTGGCTGAAGTCACACAACACGCACCTCATCCAATGCTGTAACAGCAGCAGCATAAAACACTCTGGCACTGGTCACTGATATTCAGCCTAAAGTCCCAGTAACTATCTCCTCAAAACCTAGTAAATGCATTTCAAGTAAACATATGACACTATAAATTTTAAAGACTATAATCACTAATAAACACATTTACAATTCTCAGAACAGGATTTTCACCCTTTTACCTTTCCCTGTCACACAACATCATCGTTATCTACCCACACTCCCTTATTTGACAATCTCAGTTTTTAATTAATCACAGAATCAAAGAACTAACCATGTTGGAAAAGACCTTTGAGATCATAGAGTCCAACCTATCATCCAACACCTTCTAATTAACTAAACCATGGCACTAAATGCCTCATCCAGTCCCCTCCAGGGACAGGTCCTCCACCACCTCCCTGGGCAGCCCGTTCCAATGCCAATCAACTCTTTCTGTAAAGAACTTCTCCCTAACATCCAGACTAAACCGGCCCTGGTGCAGCTTGAGGCTGTGTCCTCTTGTTCTGCCACTAGGTGCCTGGCACAAAAGACTGACCCCCACCTGGCTACGACCTCCTTTCAGGTAGTTATAAAGAGCTATAAGCCCTCTCCTGAGCCTCCTCTTCTTCAGGTTAAACATCTCCAGCTCCCTCAGCCTCTCCTTGTAGGGCTGTGCTCCAGCTCCCTCATCAGCCTTGGTGCCCTTCTCTGGACATGTTCAAGCACCTCGACATCTTTCTAAATTGAGGGGCCCAGAACTGGACACAGTACTCAAGGTGTGGCCGGACCAGTGCTGAGTACTGGAGAAGAATGACTTCTCTGGTCCAGATGACTGTATGAATTCTTGAATGCAAATAGATATTAAGACAGGGGAGTTTGTTGTGCTACCTGAGTGAAGTTGATTGTGAAAATGGCATGGGACCTGCTGCTGACATCATTCATTCCAGTTGCAGCCGTTGTTCTGTTCAGATTTCCTGCATCCATAAGCTCCTCCACGTCGGCATAATTTTGCACTAAATGTTTAGACAGATCTAAAGGAAAGCAGAGTGTTACAGCATGCTCACACCTCCACTTGACTTGCTTCACAAAAAGACTCGGTCAGTAGCCTCAGTACTGTGAAGTACTGCTGCAATTAGTGTTTGCTGTCAAACTTGGCTGCCACTTAAGGAATAAGGCCTGGTGTGGACAATAGAGTTCTTGGACGTTTACAGTAAATTAAGACAAAAACATGCAACCTCATTGAAGTGTTTAATGCAATAATATAAGAATAATTCCTCAAGAAATATGAACCTTCCCTGGCAGAAGACAGATGAGCACCATTAGATCTTAATAGGTTCCTTCCCTCTAAATAGTAAAGATTTATAAGCCACAGCCAACAAATTCTTAATTCCAACTGCGCCTCTTAACATTTAAGAGTTGTTATAAATGAATACAAATAAATTGGTGTAATTTCAAAAAGTGTTATAAATCTACAGATAAAAACTACATATAAATCTACAGATAAAAATAGATCATAACCTTAAAATGGGGAAAGCAAGGTGGAGATACAAACTGACAGAGTGGAGATACACATCAATGCTTTTCTATCAACGGAAAGCACTTTATCCATCATCATTTATATTATAAAACATAAAGATGCCCTATGCAATTGGACAGGACATGTGGGAATATATAAAAGGTAAGAAAATACCCAGTGTAAAACACTGAAAGTGATTTTTACCCTCAACATATGGCCCCTCCTTTGGATGTTCTCGTATTCGTAAATTATTTGTTTTCGATGACTTCCGCCTAAGAAGGTCTCTCACTCGCTCATTATAAATTTCCAGATAACTGAAAGTAAAAAGATTAGAAAAGCACTGACTGATTGAGAAGTCTTTACAAAAGGAAAGCAATCTTAATACTGCATTGTGAAAGCCAGATGCCTGGAGAAGCAAATGGATCCAAAGATAGTAATGCCTACAGGGTATTTGTTATCATCAGGAAAAAAGCAAAACAGAAAGGAAATATAAATTAGCAAGATTGATCTCTCTTAATGTCAGTCTGAAATAAAAGCATAAAAATCAGGAAATTAAAATAAAGCATAAAAATCAGGAAATTAAAATAAAGCATAAAAATCATCTGAAATACAGCATAAGAATCAGGAAGATGCTGTCCAGCAGCAAAAGCATTTTCATCACCAATTAAACAAAGCAAAATGGAGGCAGAGGTATTGCTAATTTAGACTACAACTGCCAACAAAAATCAGTTCTAGGTTTGAGGTCAAGCATAGGAAGTTATTTCTAACATAGACACTTTTCTCAGAGGTAAAGTGAAACAGGGGGGGTCTTAATGAGTCTGATCACCAGCAAACTATTAACAGGTTGGGACCTACCTGACTTCTGTCCGAAAGGATGCTTCATTCCGCTTTGTTTTTTCACTTATTTTGCTGAATAATCCTTCACAAATTCGAGGTATTAGACCTGCATCACCCTGCGACAACAACAACTCTTATTTCCAAGGCTGACACGTGCATGCACTGTCTAGTTTGCAAAATAAAACCCCACAGCACCAGTTGAGAGTTCCCAAAAAAGGGAAGAAAAAAAAACCCCAAACATTTTCAGCAAATACTCTCTTGTCCTTTATTTAACTCAAGTCACCTTGCCACTCCAATCTCTGTGTGTGCATTGGAAGATATATCCTAGCTCCAGTTCTTGGTTGTTGGGAGATATTTTGCCCCTTGTTTTCTTCTAATAATCTCCACTGTTTGAGGCAGAAACTGGCATGAAAAGCCTTATCTCAGTATTGTCTTTTCCAGCTTCTTCTATCTTATTTCACTACAAACTTGACAAAAACTGCAGAGGATGGGACAAGAGCCATATCTGAGCCATTCACATTCAAATCCTCAATCCTTAGCTCACAATCCTTCCTGTCTGAAAGACACAGCAAGTCCTCTAGATAAATCAGCATGCACTAACAAAATTTAAACTACATTCCCTGTATCCCAAAAAGCAGCCAAATTACATTTTATATTTAGTTTCTGAATGCTCATGCCTGCAATTAGAGAGTTTTTATTCATAAAGCCCTTGGTTGGTTGAATAAGGCAAACTGAAAAAAAAACACATTCCTTCTCACAGATCCCAACAGATTGTTCCAGGGCTGCAAGCATCCATTACAGGGTCCTTGCCACTTCAGCTAACACAGCAGCCAGCAGCAGCAGGATGTCATCTTCTCAGTTAAGCTGGCACTTGAGAACTGAACCTCATCCCAGCACGTGAGATGCTGCTGCTTCACCACTGATGTCAAGCACGTGTCAGACTGCCAGGCAGCAGCTAACACTGCCAAGACACCCAGAGATCAGCATATAGCTCTCCTCTTCCTCTTGCTTCAGGGAGACCCCTGTGCAGCTACACAGTGAGGCAGCAAGTCAAAGACAGGGCTTTCCCCAGCAGCAGAAAGAAGCAGAGTGCCATGCAGCTCCCAGCTGCCCCATTCTCACCGAGGCTGATTAGGCAGATGGCCAGCTACCTGCCAAGCACACCTCCCCACCACTTCAGCAAGACAGCAGCTAACATGCCTTCAAAGCCAAAATGAGTGAACAAGGCTCCCAGGAGTAGGGAGAGAGGACATACATCTAATTCTATGCACTGCTGAGGTAAGAAATGTGCTTGCTTAGAGTTAGGGGTTTTGTAATGAAACAGGAGGCAAATTAGGACAAACCAGACTAAACATCCAAGGTGAGCATAGCCTGGGCATCCGAAGCACCCAAGATTTTGCCTGGTGAGACTCTACAAACACCTTACAGCAGGAAAACGCAAAGACAATGGACTCCCCTGCACCAGACTCTGGCAAGGCAAGTGCTCTATGGGCAAAGATTTCTTTTCTACTCACACTTCCACATAGTCTGATTCTTTTTTGCCTAAGATCGCTCCAGTCTGCTCCCATACTGCTCCTCTCTGTCTTCCTTCTCCAGGTGGCCCACAGCATTCTCTGTCCTACCAACCTTCTTCCAGATGCCACCTGACCTTCTCATCCTCTTTCCTTTGCTCAGATATAACTCCCAATTCATCATCCAGTCTTTTTTTTTTTTCTTTGCTTTTTAATCATACTCTATCCTTACATTTTGGCCTTTTCCATTTTTTTCCTCCTCTTAATCAGAATCTCTCTGTGCTTCTCAAACCAAGCTTCAATCTTTGAAACAATAATCTATCCTCTCCTGTTGTGGTTAGTGCCTTTCTGGACCTTGGTTTAAAACAAAACAAACCCAAAAAAGCCTCCAACATCATAGATAAAGGGAGAAACATGCAGTTTAACCAGGCCTTTTTTGAAACCATTGCCTTTAGGAACAGAGAGGCAGACTTTCCCAATGTGTATAAATCCCTACCTCCAGATAAAGTTCTAGGGTTCAGTACTGGAAATTCTCACACACTTGTAAACACATAAAGAGTAAAAAATACTTGTCTTTCATCTCATGCTTTGAAACACCTAAATAGTTATAATTGAAGCTTAAGAAAAAAACCATGAAGAGATCCATCACAAAGTTTTAATCGAGTCATTAGTGCCTGACACAATTTAGCAACTGTAGAGAGTCTTAAAACAGGAAATATTTGCTGTAATTGAGTAACTTCAACCATAGCAATACAGTGATTAAAAGTGAAGAACACAAAGTTGCCAGCATATTTGATCAGTAAAATGTCCACCTTACAGAATGGACACTCTTCACTGAAATTTACATTTAAACATTTTTTCCTTTTTTCACCCTCTATAGTTCCAGGGCAGGATCAGCTACATCTTTGATGGACTTTTTCCTGGATTACAGAGTTTCCAGTCATAGAAATCTATAGAATCAAAATAGGCAAATCACTCAAGAGCTAAATTTTCTCATTAAAAGCCTGCTTGCCTTCTGTGCGATTTAATCAGAGAACTCCTTATTGCAATTTAAATGCATTATTTCTAACCCATCTACCNCCAATTAGCTTCAAACCAGGACAAAAAGTCTGACATTTCTGATGGATCATATTTCATAGATCTCTGATCATTTCAGTATCTCTGCTCAAGACTTATTCTAACTAGCCCACATATTTCTTGAAATGGTTGCTGCACACAGTATTGCAGAAGTAGCCTTCCAGAGCCAAGAAGTGCAGATACTGAAAGAACAGAATTGATATTTTTTTTAAGAAGAAGCAGAGAATAATAATAATAAAAAAAAAGAAAATTTANAGAATGGACACTCTTCACTGAAATTTACATTTAAACATTTTTTCCTTTTTTCACCCTCTATAGTTCCAGGGCAGGATCAGCTACATCTTTGATGGACTTTTTTTCCTGGATTACAGAGTTTCCAGTCATAGAAATCTATAGAATCAAAATAGGCAAATCACTCAAGAGCTAAATTTTCTCATTAAAAGCCTGCTTGCCTTCTGTGCGATTTAATCAGAGAACTCCTTATTGCAATTTAAATGCATTATTTCTAACCCATCTACCTTAGACATAGGAAACAAATTATTCCCTTCCCTTCTGCAGCACTCTTTCACATCTTGGAAGATTTCCACAGTTCCTCCAGTTTTCCTTTCTCTGCANGTTGCTGCACACAGTATTGCAGAAGTAGCCTTCCAGAGCCAAGAAGTGCAGATACTGAAAGAACAGAATTGATATTTTTTTTAAGAAGAAGCAGAGAATAATAATAATAAAAAAAAAGAAAATTTATTTCCAATTCAAGTTGTCTTATAGCACTGTAGTCTCTGTGACAGCCCCATCAATTTTCAAGCATTTAACTTGGCAGCTGAGTATATTTTATACACTCTCTGTACAAAGGCAGATTAAAGTATTTATGTATGGAGGCAAGAAGATTAGACCTTTACTACTGAATAGTGTCAAACAAACTTCAGCACCTATTCATTTGCAAAATGTCTTGATGATTACGGTCATTACATACAGTGAGGCAGCCTCATAAAAATGTCACTTTGATACATTTCTGAAATAGAAATCCACATCTAGGTCATAAGAGCTTTTCTAGTGACAAAACTCTATTCTGCTTACCTTATTGGAGCTAAATATAAAACTGCTTATTCTATGACAACTCAAAGAAAAAGATTTACAGCTAATTTACTACCCAAAGCTATAGGAGGTACAAAGCAGCCAATCTTACTACATTTCAAAAGGGTGATCCAAGGAACAACGAGTGGCAATATTCCCCTTTTCAATTCTGCTGGGATAAAAGCATGATGCATTTTTCTTCCCAGGAGATTAAGGAAAAAAAAAAAAAAAAGAAAGAAACCTGTAAGAGGGCTGCCTGGCAAACAGCCTTCATCAGTCAGCCTTTTGAAATTGCTCCAATCCCAACTGTTTATTGGGGTCTTTCTGTCCTTGGACAGTCACGGAGGCACCTGAGAGTAAGTGCTCCCACCTTCTACTCACAAACTGCCAAATATTCCTCCTATCACATCTTCCTCTTCCAGGGTCTTCACTGCCATTCTGAAAGGGACTTAATCCTTAAAATCACTGTATCACCTCATAATGGCTTGCTAGAACTTCCATGTATCTACACTCATCCCTAGTTTCCACTCCTCACTCCATAGCCTTCTCTAAACAGGGGTCAAGGACCTAGTTTCATCTTCTGACCCTTCAAAAGGTCTAAAAACCAGATCTCTTCAAAAAGAAATGATCACTCCTGTTCTCAAGATCAGTGTCTTCTTTTTTTGACTCAATATGGGCCTAGAAAATCAGCAGTAACGTTTGAAATTTTGGGGTTCATTACCAAACAAAAACTATTGCTCTTTCTCCAACATAACAAAGCACCAAGTGTAAAACATCTACTTGTAAAAAGAAACAGCTTCTAAAATCTCTAACTTACTATGAGAAATATGATACATGGGGAAGCATCAGTAGCACACTGACAGGATCAATAATTCCATAAAAACATGCCCTTGAAAAGAGCATCATTTCAATGCGTTGCTACAGAATCAAAAAATCCAAAACCACCAACAACTTGGTTGATGTGGGGAATGCAGCAAACATTGCCTACCACAGACACTGATGCATGATGGTTTGTGTGGTGGCTGGAGAACTGTATGACAGGCCACACATGCAAGGTGGTTCCTTTTCAAACTGCCAACACGTCACAAGTGGAGTGTTTAATATGCCCACAAGTGATCTGGATGATCAGTTGTAACCTGATGAAGTTTGCCAATGATACTAGACTGAGTGGGGAAAGAAGACACTTCAAAAGGGAGAGCCATCCTACAGGAAGACAGTGGCTGAAACAGTGGCTAACAGAGATCATGAAATTCAACGAGGACAGATGTTACTGTCTTGCACAAAAAAAAACATAAGCCAGGAGCTGAAATCTACACAGCACTGGCTGAAATCTACACAGTTGAGGAACAGTTCTGTGGAAAGGGACCTAGGGATTCTGGTGGACAACAAGCTCAACAGGAACAAACAGTGTGCTCCCATGGCAAGAAAAGCCAAAAGGATGCTGGGTTGCATCAATAAGGGCAGCAGCAGCAGAGATAAAGAAGCCATTATCTCACACTGATGTGTTCTACTCCTACTGCACTCAGTTTTAGGCCTTACGATACAAAAAAGATATGGAAAGACAGGCTGGAAGAGGCCCAAAGAACAGCCACAAAGATGATCCAAGGACTAGGAAGCTGCCATATGAGGAAATGCTGGGAGAAATGGATTTGTTCAGCCTTGAGAAAAGAAAGCTTAGGGGAGATCTTCTCACCACGTTTAAAGGATGGCTACAAAGAAGATTGAGACTCCCTTTTTATAAGGATTCACATGGAAGAGACAAGAAGCAATGGGTACAAGTTACTCCCGGGGACATTCCAGATGGTCACCAGAAGACAGTTTTTCACAGCAAGAACCACGAGCCATTGAAGTGATCTCCCAAGTGAAGTGGTGGATTGTATACTTTTGAGATTCAGATGGACAGGGTGCTGACCCACCTTGTCTAGAGTGTGCTTTTGCCAAGAAAGGTTGGGCCAGATGATCCTTGAGGTCCCTTCCAACTAGTGTTGTGGTAGGCCTAAATAGGCCAAAATACGTGTCCTGGCTTGCCCAGACATGTTTTTCTGCTCTCTCTCCTTCTATTTTGGAGAGAAGCAACCAGAGGAAAGAGGACAAAGAACCTAGAGTCATTGAGTCTAAGGACTCTGGCTTGCCCAGACTTGTTTTGCATCCCATGGTAAACAAGGTACACACATGGTTAGCTTGTGCCTGCCTTGTGCAAGGCCTGTGTTCTTCCCAAAGTCGGGTAAAGCAAGCCTATGGCTTCACCTAATATGGTCAAGCTTCTGTGTCCAAAGGCCCATTAGTCTTGGGCTGTACTGATAAAACAGAGATGAGCAGGTAACACAACATGCTCTGTCGTTGTATTCATGCCTGCTGTGGCCTGCTGCCATTGCTCACTGCCTTAGCGCATCCTGAACTGCCTGGAAACTGCCTGCTTTGAGTTTACCAGGAACAGGTTTTAAATGCCTCCAAGTGATAGGCCTGCATAGCCGGTGTGACATTGTGCTGAGACTGCACATTGCAAGACATCCTGCCTGCACCTGAAAGTCTCCTGCCAAGATAAGGAGCCCTGGAAGGGAAACGCAGATCGTCCAGAGACATCAGGACTAGGTCAGAGATTATCTGCCTCCTTTCTCCAGCACCCTGTGGAGCCTGGGAAGAATCAAAAGTCTCAGCAGATGACAAAACAGTAACAGAATTCCCTGAAAGTATTTGGGTACTGCCTGAAGCTGTAGCCAGCCCTGCCAGTCAGGAAAGATTTTCAGATTAAATACTTAAAGCCTCTTGTAATTCACCATTGCCTTCTGCCATAAGCAGAAAGGAGCTCCTTGAGTCCACCTAGTGGGCAAGTGGTGTATTGACCGCAAGCGGTGTACTGAACCACAAGAAACTT
Organism: Ramphastos sulfuratus; assembly: GCA_013399055.1. Lineage (NCBI taxonomy): Eukaryota > Metazoa > Chordata > Aves > Piciformes > Ramphastidae > Ramphastos > Ramphastos sulfuratus. The sequence goes on along the minus strand of WBNM01018689.1, from coordinate 9,403 downwards.
CTCTTCCACTTCAATTAACGTTTATATATTTTTGCTAGTTATTTCTGGATCTAGTTATTCTTTTGGGTAATACTTCCATGACCATGCAAAGAACCAATTATTATTAAAATTAGCATTTGGGGGTGGTGGGGGTTTTGCGGTGGGGGTGGGTGACACTCCTGAATATTGAAAATTAATAAACAATAGTAATTTTTGAAAATCATGTCTCACATCCATGTTACCTCTCTGTAACAGCTTGATACTCCATGACTCTGTGAAAATACAACTCACCGCATTTCCCATCATGGTGTAGGACTTCCCAGATCCAGTCTGGCCATATGCAAAAACACAAGCGTTATAACCTTCAAAAGCAGATTTAATCACATCTGTACCAAGATTTTTGAAAACCTAAAAACAAAAGAAAGATTTTCAGGACAACAGAAGCTTGAGAAAGTTCTCATCAGTCATTGAGTCCAACGTGGCAAATATTAAGTAATAAACTACCACAATATAAGCTATTTGTATCAATCATTTACATTTACTATCAGATAGGAACTTAGTACTTCAAATAAACCACTCAATTTTACTATCACATTTAGTTTACAGCACTGCAATAGTGGATTTTCTATTTCTTTTTCTGTCAGAGGTCTACTTGACACATAGATGCACAAAAAGCTCTGCCTCTTTTGTGTAGTTCAAATTTCTTTCAGCAATCTCAGCTACTTCCATCTTTCCCTTTTTGCTAATACCTACCCACTTTCTTGTGTCTTTGCCAGGTCTCCATGTTTTGCAAATATCCAGCCCCTTCTCAAGAGCAAATGTTTCTTGGCTTATGTTTTTGAAGGAGTTTGGTTGGTTGGCTTATGTTTTTGAAGGAGTTTGGTTGGTTGGCTTATGTTTTTTTTACTTTAACTAAGTGTAAGAAAATAACCTGTGATCTGCATTTCCTCCCTACGTGGCTTTTACATACCAATGCTTTTTAGGCTGACAAACATGGAAATATGCTTTCTATATGGTAGGTGACTCTCCTTCCAAAAGCAGTTGGCNTTTGGTTGGTTGGCTTATGTTTTTGAAGGAGTTTGGTTGGTTGGCTTATGTTTTTGAAGGAGTTTGGTTGGTTGGCTTATGTTTTTGAAGGAGTTTGGTTGGTTGGCTTATGTTTTTGAAGGAGTTTGGTTGGTTGGCTTATGTTTTTGAAGGAGTTTGGTTGGTTGGCTTATGTTTTTGAAGGAGTTTGGTTGGTTGGCTTATGTTTTTGAAGGAGTTTGGTTGGTTGGCTTATGTTTTTGAAGGAGTTTGGTTGGTTGGCTTATGTTTTTGAAGGAGTTTGGTTGGTTGGCTTATGTTTTTGAAGGAGTTTGGTTGGTTGGCTTATGTTTTTGAAGGAGTTTGGTTGGTTGGCTTATGTTTTTGAAGGAGTTTGGTTGGTTGGCTTATGTTTTTGAAGGAGTTTGGTTGGTTGGCTTATGTTTTTGAAGGAGTTTGGTTGGTTGGCTTATGTTTTTTTTACTTTAACTAAGTGTAAGAAAATAACCTGTGATCTGCATTTCCTCCCTACGTGGCTTTTACATACCAATGCTTTTTAGGCTGACAAACATGGAAATATGCTTTCTATATGGTAGGTGACTCTCCTTCCAAAAGCAGTTGGCTGCTTTTCTTTTTGCCCTCCACATTTACAAACCACTAACAATCCCTCCTTCGCATCCTATAATGTTAGTTTGTTCTCACCTAAGAACTTCAGCTCTCATCAGATGCCTTCACCTTTCTCTGCAATACCAGCTCCAGTATCCCTCATAGAATCCTGACCTTTTGTTATCATTACCCTCTCCTTTCCTTTCATACCCCCACTGGGTATGAAGTAACATTTGCTGTGGCATTGATCCGAATAAAAATATTCATCTGGGTCTCCCAATCCAGATTTTTCAAAAATCTAACAGATGCTTCACATTATTTGGCTACCAGTTCACAGTATGTGTGGTGTAAGTTAACTAAGGTGTACACTTCAGCATTGATAGCAAACGGCACACCCACAGTGTAATAACACTACTCCTCCTTTAAAGGAGTGCTGAACAATTTCATAGAATAGAATCATAGAATTGTTTCAGTTGGAAAAGACTTCTAAGACCATCAAGTCTAACTGTCAACCTAACACCACTATGGCCATTAAATCGTGTCCCAAAGTTCCATGTCCACACATTTCTTGTCCCTGGAAGTGTTCAAGGACTCCACCATCTCCCTGGGCAGCCTGTTCCAATACCTGACCACTCTTGCAGGAAAGAAAGTTTTCCTAATACCCAACCTAAACCTCCCCAGCACAATTTCAGGTCATTTCCTCTCATCCTATCACCCGGTATTAGGGAGAAGAGATTGACCCCCACCTCACTACAACCTCCTTTTAGGGAGCTGTAGAAAGCAATCAGTCTCCCCTCGTCCAGACCAAACAGTTTCAGTTCCCTCAGCCACTCCCCATAAGACTTGTTCTTTAGACCCTTCACCAGCTGATTTCTTCTAGTGATCTCTTTAATCATTAATGCTCAGTTGCGAGTGTGCCTTTGGAACACTTGCTTTGACCTTCCCTTGAGAAAGGAGCTACAATGCTATAATCAGTTACACTTTCCAAGGAGGTAGAGTATAAAGATCAGCCAAAGCACTACTTGACTTTCACTTGTCCTTTGAAAAACAACATTAAGCTTAGTTGAATCCTCCCTTCTAACAGCTCCCTCATTTCTTCCCCTCTTTTTCCTCTCTCTACTTCCACATTTTTACCTCACTATTTGCACCAAGTCTTTATACACTACTGTTTAGACTGCATTTTCCCTTTTGAAAATGTGTGTATGTCTTATAAAGGGATTCTGGGTAGATATGTAGGACAGTAAGAATCAGTGTTGATTGAACGCAGAGGCTTAACACAGGTTAGAAGAAAAGACATGGTTAGGATGAGACTTTGTCAGTGGTACAGGCTTTTGGCTCTGATTTGTCACAAAAGGGCAGCAGACATCAAAAATCTATTTGTTTCACTTTCAAGAACACAAACTAAATAGCTTGATGGTAAATTGCCACTCCCACTCTACCTTTTGAATACTAAAGCACATTTTGCATCTCTAAGGCATACTAATGGGGCACGTAGTATTACACAGACTTCCACTTATTATATTCTTCTATATGAATGGCAGAAAAATAATAATCAAAACCAAAGCACACTAAGCAACCACATTGCCAACAATCAAGATCCATTTTATTCCATGGCAAGATGAATGTGAATGAAAAACATCCATTTCCCATGTCACTGGTGCAGTAAACTGGAAATTCTGCAGCAATTTGATAAGAGCTTAACCACAAAGTCTTCCAACTAAATATGACATTAGTAGTACAGGCAAAAGAATAGCTTGTGCACTGTTTATTTTGAAACTGCACTCCCATGGTTTGAAAACTGGTTTTGTTTTTTTTCAAATGTGCTGCACACATTACAATTAAAACAACACTTGACAAAGACACAGCAATATTTTTGTGGCTGAGAGAGAGAAGTTAGCGTCTGGGGGCTGTAATCCACGAGCAACTGAGTATGAACAAGCAGCGTGCCCGGGTGACGAAGAAAGCCAATGGCATCATGGCTGGGATCATAAATGCTGTGTCCAGCAGGAGCAGGGAGGTGATTGTCCCCTTGTACCTCTGCTCTGCTGAGGCCACACCTTGAGTACCATGTTCAGTTTTGGACACCTCATAACAAAAGAGGGATATGGAGGTGCTGGAGCAAAGGCAGAGAAGGGCAATGAAGCTGGGGAAGGGTCTGGAGAATAAACCTTATGAAGAGCAACTGAGGGAGCTGGGGATGGTTAGCATGAAAAAGAAGAGGCTGAGGGGAGACCTCATGGCTGTCTACAGTTACCTGAAAGGAGACTATGGAGAACTTGATGCTGGTCTCTTCTCAGAGGTAAAATAGTGATAGAACAAGAGGAAATGGTCTCAAGTTGCAAGTGGGTAGGTTTAGACTGGATATTAGGAAAATTTTTTTCCAGTAAGAGTGGTCAGGCATTGGAATGAGCTGCCCTGGGAGGTGGTGGAGTCACCCATCCTGGATGTGTTTAAAAGTTGTTTGGATGTGGTGCTTGGGGATACGGTTTAGGGTGCACCTTGTTGAGTAGGGACAGGGGTTGGACTTGGTGATCCTGAAGGGCTTTTCCAATCTCAATGTTTCTGTGATTCATGCCAATAAGGATGAAGGAGGCAGTCTAGGGCTGTGGTACACACTGTAACAGCAGAATATTGAATGTGGACATCTAAGCCATGTTTAGGATTTATTATTAGCATCCTATTACTAAGAACCATAACAATCATAGCTTTAAAAAAAAAAAAAAGAGAGAATCATTGCTCAAGGCTGCTGCAGCAATCCCTATATGGGCATTTTAATTTATTTTTTCCTATAAGCTCCTGACATGCACAAGTTATACTGATCTTGCCACAACCTGACCCACTCTGAAACAGAGGCAAAATGGCACAAATGAGAGAAAATGTCAAATAAGAAAAACTTAATTTAACACTTACATGTGGAAACTGGACATCCACACAGGATACAACTTGGGTATCCATTCATATTCATGTGAATTTCCTTTGAAAATGTCTGTTTTGAGGAGAATTACTTGAATTACACTGGATATTAGGAAGAGATTCTCTACAGTGTNGACCTTATAGTAGCCTTCCAGTATCTGAAGGGGGCCTACAGGAAGGCTGGGGAGGGACTATTTACAAGGTCTTGCAATGACAGGACTAGGGGCAATGGGTTTAAACTGGCAGAGGGGAGATTTAAACTGGATGTTAGGAGGAAGTTCTTTACAATGAGGGTGGTGAGACACTGCAACAGGTTGCCCAGAGAGGTTGTGGCTGCTCCCTCCCTGGAGGTGTTCAAGGCCAGGTTGGATGAGGCCTTGAGTGACCTGTACTAGTGGGAGGTGTCCCTGCCTATGGCAGGGGGTTGGAACTGGATGATCTTTGAGGCCCCTTTCAACCTTACCATTCTATGATTCTATATTCACACAAAATGCAAAGTCAGGGAGGGTTTCTCCATCTGTTTAAATAAAGCCCACAGCTCTGAGCTTGATTTTCTCTTCTGAGTGTTCAGGAAGAAAGGCAGTTGTGTCCTTTTCTAAACTGAACACTCAAGGGTGGAGGAAGAAGAATCTTTTTTTATGGGGACCAAGACTTCTGGAGAGAAAAAAAACAACCTACTTTAACCAGATTGATTCTCTCTAAATGAATTTACGCTATGTCCCTGTTTCTCACAAGTGCTTTAGTGCTCAGAGAAGTTTTCTAACTTGACCTTACAAGACATATCAGACAAGAGAACTAGAAAGCAGGCACTTACCCTGCTGTGTCAGAAAACACAGCACTTAACTTACCTAGCATTGTTAAGAGAAGAAACAAAACCCAAAATTCAAGTTCTCAGGCACCTAGGGAATTTCTGAATTACCAAAGAAACACTCTCAGTGGAAAGAAAGTTCACAGAACACTTTGAAGCCAAAGAAAAGGGTAAAGAAAAAAAAAAAAATCATTATTGACATTGAGAAATCCTACCGTTTCTTGACAAACAAAACTGGGACTTTTACTGTCTGCTGAGAAATAGGAAAAATCATAGGTAAATGTCTTTGTTCTTTCTCGTCCTATGTCTCCAGTACTACCCTCTGGTACCTATTGAGAAAGAGGGAAAACAAACAGTGCTGATGAAATAGACACTAATGAAGTAATTAAAAACATTTTACAATAAATAATCAGCATAGAAATTTAAGAAAATGCTATATACATTTAGAATTTTATAGTGACCAATTAGACCATTATTACAGCAGTGAAAAAAAAAATGAAATCTCAGAATGATATAATGGTTTGAGATAGAAGGGACCTTAAAGATCATCTGGCTCCAACCCCCTGCTGTGGTCAAGGACACACAGGATGGCCTTGAACATCTGGAGGGAGAGGGCATCCACCATCTCACTAGGCAACCTGTTCCAGTGTCTCACCACCTTCACTGCAAAAGACTTCTTCATAACATCCAGCCTAAATCTATCCTCCTCCACCCTAAATCCATTCTCTCTCGCCGTATCACAATAAGCCCTCGTGAAGTGTCCCCCTGCAAAAAGCTATACCCTCCAGCAAGGGCAGTCAGGTTACAGGACAGCACAGCAGGAATTATCTAGATTTTAGCTTACTGCTCCTAACACTACAGTACATTTTTGTCACAATTCTTCAGTTCGGTTAAATCAGTTGTGTTTAGGAAATTCAGATAATAATTAGGGATTATTTTACACATCTAAATAATAGGAACCAGAGAGATCATTGCACTGTGAACAGCATTTCAATATGGAGTTCTAATTAACATGCTGTTACATACCATTGAAGAGTAAATGGTCTGAAAATGTGCCAGGGAGGTTTAGATTGGATAGTAGGAAAAATTTCTTTACTGAAAGAGTGGTCAGGCATTGGAACAGGCTGCCCAGGGAGGTGGTGGAGTCCCTGTCCCTGGAGGTGTTCAAGTAACATGTGGCTATGGCACTCTGGGACATGGTTTAATGGTCATGGTGTTCTTAGGTTGATTGTTGGACTTTTCCAACTGAAGTAACTTCATGATAACTGCTGCTTAAGGCTATCATCACGCTCAAGACCTGACAGCTAGTACTACACATCAGCACTATCCACTACTGTTGGAATCAGGCTAAACTAAGTGCACACTGATGTTTCTTTTCATGTATCTGTCATTGGTCACTATTTTGCAAAAAGCTCTTTACCGTGCATGGTTTCTCTTCCTGACAGAAATGTTAAAGTATATCATCAAAAAGTTATAGCAAGTGATGGATGAGTGCTTTGGGCTTGGTTCATTTTTATGGGAATTCCACAAGACTTCTTCAATAGATGAAAGGTCTAACAGCTACCAGGCACGTACCACTCTTCTACTGTTGGCTTTCCTCTTCCAGCTAAGGAATGACCAGAGTGCTAACCTTTAGAAAAATCTATGAGATACAGCCTGCAGAGATAGCAAGCACAGCATGGGAACAGTTTAACCTATTTCCCCAAAGGACTGCTACAACAGGAAGATGATGAGAGGACTGGGCTGTCTCACTTGTGGAGAGAGGCTGCACGAGTTGGGGATGTTCAGGCTGGAGAGGACAAGGCTCTGGGAGACCTCAGAGCAGCCGTCCAGTACCCGAAGGGGGCCTACAAGAAAGCCAGGAAGGGACTTTTTACAAGGGCTTGTTGCGATAAGATGGATTTAAGCTTGAAAAGGGTAGATTTAGACTGCATATTAGAAAGAAATTTTTTACAAGTGTAAGTGGGGAGACACTGGAACAAGCTGCCCAGGGTGGTTGTGGATGTCCCCTCCCCAGAGGCGCTCAAGGCCATGTTGGATAAGGCTTCTGAGCCATCTGGTCTAGTGGAAGGTGTCCCTGCCAATGCCAGGGGGGTTGGAACTAGATGATCAAGGTCCTTTCCAACCTAAACCATTCTATGAATATGATACTTTTGAGGAACAGGGGCAATGAAACACTGTATTTTGAAAACCAGTGGGGGATGTTCTCTACAATACAGTGAGCACTATTGTTTTGTCAGTCATATTCTGGCAGCTGTTCAGCTAGGACTTCATTTTTTAAATTTTGCTTACCTTTAAGTTTACGATTGTCGTTTTATTTTTGTCCATTGAAATAATAAACTTTGCATTAAGGTCTTTCTCCCTGATAAAAAAAAAAAAAACAAAAACAAACCACATTTGTGTTAAATAAAACACATCACAACCACTTGCAGTCATATTTCCACTCAAGTTGCTCGCCAGTCAGTTATCAAGAGAATTCATTTTTATTTCATTTTTTAATTGTTGTGACCAATGTTTATTTATTGCTATGAGATATTAGTTGAAGTACTTGGGCTTGCCTCCAAATCCCTTCATCTAGAAACAGAGCAGCAGCTTGGGAAACCTGCTTCGGAAGTTTGACTCTGCAAGTCAATTAAGTGGTTTGCTCTTACTTTGAAGTACCCTGATCCAAAGCCCAGAGAAGCCAATTACATGGCTCTAAGGAACTGTGAAACTGAGTGTTACAAGGTATGCCCCAGCCTCTTACCACCATCCTAGTAGCAGCAGTTCCCATTTACCCAATTAGTCTAGGTAACAGCACTGAATATTTCATACAATCACAGAATGCCAGGTTGGAAGGGACCACAAGGACCACCTGGTCCAACCTTTCTAGGTAATAGTACAGTTGAAATTAAATGGACCAGCACCCTAAGTCTCAAACCTGTCCAGTGTAAGGGAATCCACTGCTTCCCTTAGAAGATGATTCCAATGCCTAACCGTTCTCATGGCAAGAAATCTTCTTCTGGAGTCCAATCAGAATCTCCCCAAGAGTAAGTTGCACCCGTTGCCACTTATGCTTTCAATGTGACCGCTTCTGAAAAGGGAGCCTCCATCCTCTTGGTAGCCACCCTTTAGGTACCAGTACATAGCAATAAGGTCTCCCCGAAGCCTTCTCCTCACGAGACTGAACAAATCCAGATCTTTCAGACCTTCCTCATATGGAAAAACATTACCTCAGTATTTTAAAACTCTCTTAGAAATTAGGTACTCAACATATTTTTTGAGCCGTGATACATTATGGCAGTGCAGGATACAGGTGCTGCTACCAAGGGAGTGTTGCACAGGTTTGTTGCTTCCCAGAGCATGATTCCAGGAAGAAAATACAAGTCCAGTTCTGCAGCACTCACATCTACTTGACTTCAGCTGTTTCTGACTGGTTACAAAATCACCATCAAAAAATCATTAGATTATTGTCTAGAAACCAGCATGTATCAACCTGCTTGCTAGAGATGAGATATCACTACAGTTAGCCATAAGAGGCTGCTCTTGAATGACAACCTTGAGAAGAACATCTTCTGTGTTATTAAAAACATGCACATGGAGAGCCAGAAGACAACTGCCACACAAACTATACACAACCTCACTCCCCAAATGTCAACAGACATGCCTGATCCAAAACCATCTGCTAAGTCACCTGACTGGTGCAAAGGAAAGCAGAGGGCTTTGAAGCACCACACTGCACAGTGTCTCAGTGATTACTGGGTATGTGTTTGCACCAACTACAAACATATAAGGGAGACTTCTTTCCAGTAACAGAAGACCCAAATTTAGGACTTCAGCATGATGTTTTCTTCCTCACGGTGCATTGGCTGACCCAGCACTACATTCCTCAGCTGACTGTGCAGCTACCCTCTAATCATATTCAGTTCTTCTGTAAAAATTCTAAGGAAAAGCAAAAAAAAAAAAAAAAATCCACCAAAAAACCCAAATCACATCTGCATGAATTAATAAAACTCAGACAAATAAAAATGTTTCTTTAAATAGCAACACATTATTAGCTAAGTTACAAAAGACAAAATTGTAATAATTACA